>QVAJ01000558.1:199130-216716 GCA_003546035.1 Mixornis gularis | reverse complement strand
CCCCCCCCGGGACCGGGGGCGCGCGCGGGGAGCAGGGGGTGCAATCGCGAGAGCCACGAGGCGTTACCATGACAACGGCTGCAGCAGTGCGGGGGGGACGCTGTGAGGGGGAGTCCCCGTGTGCGTGTGTCCCCCCCCCCCGCCATAAGCCCGTTCCGGGGGGCACCGGGACCCGCACCGGGGGGGCAGAGCCTCGTCCGAAGGGGAGCTGCACCGGCCAGGCGGGATATGGGGGTATAGGGAGAGCGGGGTCCCGGGTATTTCCCTCCCCCGCCGTGAGCACCGGGGAGGCAGAGTCCCGACCGAAGGGGGGTTCCCTGTTCTTCACGGGGGACGGGGACCCCAACACCGTCACGGGGGGCAGGCTGAGCACCCCCGCACCCTGCCGATATAGTCGGTACGGAGGCGCCCCGGTGCTCGCAGGCAGGGCAGGGGCCGGGATGGGGCGCGGGGGACCCACGGGTGTTTCCCATGTCCGTCTGTCCCCGTTGTCCGCCTGTCCGTCCCTGCTCGGTGCCACGGGACAGGACGGATGCCCCCCGCTCCCAGGCAGGTACCGGCGACCACCCCGGGGGTGACGGGCAGCACCGGCCGCCCCGACGGCTGCGGGAACTGTTCCAGCGGCACCCCAGGACTGGGGGGATCCCGAGCATCGGCCGCCGTGGGCTGCAGCAGAGGGGATGGGGGGAACGGGGGCTCGGGGCAGCCGGCAGGGAGTGAGAGGGCCCGAGGGCCCCAGGATGGAGCGGGGGAGGCGAGGGCCATGGTTGCGCCCCGCCGCTGGTGGCACAGCCCCGGGCAGGGCCCTCCCAGCCGCGCCCCGGGGCCTCCCCGCGGCCGCTGACCTCAGCCCCGGGAGCCCCGACGGGGCGGAGGCCCGAGGGCGTGGACACGGCCCGGCCCGGCCGGGAACCGGGGCGGGGGGGGGGCGGGAGTGCCGTGCTGGAGCAGACCCCGGGTCGGCCCTGGGCTCCTCCCGGGCCGGGGGAAGGGGTGCGGGTGCGTGCCGGTGCGAGCCCCCCACCCCCGTCACCGTCCCCCGCTTTGTCCGTCCTTGAATTAAACTGGTGAGCGGCCGTGACGGGCGAGCGGGGCTAATCCGGCCCCGCATGACTGGTCCGGGGAAACCGCGGCGGGGGGATTACCCCCCCCCGGTTCCCGCCCCAACGGGGGACTCGGCTCAGGCCCCCCGGCCCGTCGGGCCCCGCASTGGGGACTTCACACCCACCCACAATCGGCCCGGGTGGGGGATGGTGGGGACAGTCTTGTCCCAAGTGAGACCGGGCCAGCACCAGCCCTCCGAGCCCGTGTTCTGGCCGTGGGCATGTCAAGCCGCCCCCCGCCAGCATCCGAGCACCCCCTGCCCTTCCTTCTATGCCCCATCCCTCAATCCCTCCACCCATTGGTCCATCCCTACCTGCGACACCTGGTACCAGCCCAGACTGGGTGCTCTGGGGCAGCGGGAGCCGTGCGGGGCCGTGCCGCGCCCACGCGGGTTGTAGACACCGTGGGTGTCCACGGGCACGTTCACGGGGGTCCGAGGTGCCGCTGGGACAGCCCGGGGCAACCCGGACTCGAGCGGCTGGAAGAAGCTGTGGCCCCGTCCCGCCGGGCACGGACTAGGACGGGAGGGGGTTCCGTGGGCTCCGACGCAGCCTCGACGGTCCAAGTCCCTGGGGACTGCACGCCGTGTCCCCCGGAAAACCGCTGTCCCCGGGCTTTCCCGGGACTGTGGTCCCCGTGCGCCCTGGGTTGTCACGGAACTCTGCCTCCCCCGTGCGCCCGGGATTGTGCCGGGAGATCCCKTCACTCCTGCCCCTGTGCAACCCGGGCTGTCCCGGGACATCCCGGGCTATCCCCGTTCCCCGCTCCCTCCGTGCGCCCCGAGCCGTCCGGGGCCGTCCCAGATTATTCCGGGACCAGCTCCTCCTTGCGCCGGGAACTGTCGCGGGCCGTGCCAGGCTCCCCCCTCGCCGGTGCCGGTGCCCGTAGAACGTGTGTGCGGGACGGCGGGGAAGGCGGGGGGCGGCAGCCGGGAGCTCTGGGCACGGGGCCGGGGCGCAGCCACCCGCCGGGCTAATCCGGGCCGTGACGGACAGCCCCGGCGCCGCCGCTCCCGCCGCCCCGTAAGAGATGCCGCAGCTCCGCCGCTCCCCATTGTTAGGGCGAGGACGCGGGGAGGCCCCGCGCGGCGGGACCGGCCCACGGGGACCCTCCGCGCCGCCCCTATAAGAGGGAAGGGGCTGGAAGATGCTCCCGGGTGCTGAGCGCTGTGCACCCGCCGCGCCGAGCCGAGTCCAGCCGTGCCGGCTCCCCGGGGAGCTGCCGGTACCGACCACCGGCACCGGCTACCGCGCACGGACCGCCGAGAACCAGCACCGGTACCGACSCCGGGTACCGCGCACAGAGTGCCGAGCACCGGGCACAGAGCACCGGGTTCCCGGCASCGGCACCGCGAACGGAGCGCCCGACGCCGCGCTCCAGGGCCCGGTCAGTGTGCGCTGGGCACCGCACCCCCGACGCCGCGCCCCGGCCACCGGCTGCAGCCCGGTGGCGGTGGCGGTGCCGGCCCGCCCGGCGCTCCCCGCGTCCCCCCGCGGCCGTCCTCATCTCGGAGCCGCCCCGCGCGTCCGGAAACACGCGTGGATGTAGCGGCCGGGTCGGGGGCTCTGCGGCACCATAAATACCGGGACGGCCGCTCGCCCGCGCACTCTGCCGGGGCTCCCGGGGCCGGAGCCATGCGCGCCGCCGCGCTGGGGCTGGCGCTCCGGGCACTCTGGGCTCTGGCCCTCTCCTCCCTCTCCAACACGCTGGCAGTGAACAACAGCGGGCGGTGGTGGTGAGTCGGACAGCACCGGCACCGGTACCGGCACCGGGGTGGTGAGGCGGGAGGGCGGGGCTGGCACAGGCACAGCAGAGACTGCCCCGCACTCAGGGATGGGGCGTGTGGGGGGACACAGGGCTGCGACCCCCGTTTGGGATCCCTAAAGGGGTACCAGGGAGGAAGATGCTCCRGTCACATCGAGGAGCCTGCAGGGAGGTTGAGGTGAGGCGGGAGGTGCTGGGGACCCCCCGCTAGTGGTCACCATCCCCACCTGTGCCACAGGGGCATCATCAACGTGGCCTCGTCCACCAACCTGCTGACAGACTCCAAGAACGTGCAGCTGGTGCTGGATCCCAGCCTGCAGCTGCTGAGCCGAAAGCAGCGCAAGCTGATCCGGCAGAACCCCGGCATCCTGCACAGCGTCAGCTCCGGCCTCCAGACAGCCATCAAGGAGTGCAAGTGGCAGTTCCGCAACCGCCGCTGGAACTGCCCCACCTCCCAGGGCCCCAACATCTTCGGCAAAATCGTCAACCGGGGTGAGGCTGGGGGTCAGCACAGGGGTCCCCAGACCTCCTCTATGCACCCCCAAGTTGGGATGCTCATCAAAGCGCCCCTGGTTTGCCGTGGGGCATCACCAGCCCATAGTGATGGAGSGTTGGAGGTGGCAGTGGGTACCCCCTCCCCATCCCAGCAGCATCCTGAGGCCCTGCTCCCTCCACAGGCTGCCGGGAGACAGCGTTCATCTTTGCCATCACCAGTGCCGGCGTGACACACTCGGTGGCCCGGTCGTGCTCAGAGGGGTCCATCGAGTCCTGCACCTGTGACTACCGGCGCCGTGGCCCTGGGGGGCCTGACTGGCACTGGGGGGGCTGCAGCGACAACATCGACTTCGGTCGCCTCTTTGGGAGGGAGTTTGTGGACTCCAGTGAGAAGGGCCGAGACCTGCGTTTCCTCATGAACCTGCACAACAACGAGGCCGGGCGCATGGTGAGGGCGCTGGGGGCTTGGTGAGGGTACTGGGGGAATGGTGAGGGCACTGGGGGCTGTGGGCAGCACTGGGGTGGGCACGGAGATGAGCACGGCCACCAAGATCTTCAGCCTCTTCCCCTGTGTGTGTTGGGAATGGTTGGAGATGGGTTTTGCACTTGTCTTTGGGACGAGTGATGTCTGAGCGTGGTGTGACACTGCAGAAATGAGGGGCATAGGGGCACAGTGGTCCCCAGGGTGGTCCCAGGCTGCTCACAAGGCCCCAGATTCCCCTTTCCTTCCAGACGGTCTTCTCGGAGATGCGCCAGGAGTGCAAGTGCCATGGCATGTCAGGCTCCTGCACCGTCCGCACCTGCTGGATGCGGCTGCCCACCTTCCGTGCCGTGGGCGACGTCCTCAAGGATCGCTTTGACGGCGCTTCCCGCGTCATCTACGGCAACAAGGGCAGCAACCGGGCGTCGCGGGTGGAGCTGCATCACTTGGAGCCCGAGAACCCGGCCCACAAGCCCCCCTCGCCCCAYGACCTCGTCTACTTCGAGAAATCCCCCAATTTCTGCACCTACAGYGGGAAGACGGGCACAGCAGGCACGGCCGGGAGGTTCTGCAACAGCTCCTCGCCGGGGCTGGACGGGTGTGAGCTGCTGTGCTGCGGGCGCGGGTACCGCACGCGCACCCAGCGCGTCACCGAGCGCTGCAACTGCACCTTCCACTGGTGCTGCCACGTCAGCTGCCTCAACTGCACCAACACCCAGGTGCTGCACGAGTGCCTGTGACCCGCCCTGGGACCACCCTGCCCAGCCCCGGAGGGGGTCTGCACCACCCACCCCCCATGACGGGTACCCGGCTGGATTGAAGGCACCCATGGGTGGGGGGATGGATGTGTCCTAGGGACCTCCATCCTGCCATGGGTGGGCTCAGTGCCACGCACCTTCCCGGCCACCCCCCCCCGGCTCCACGGGGTCCCTTCTTGCTGTAAATAAAATATTTATTGTGGACAGTTTGGTGCCACCACCCCCACCCTGCTTCGCTGGCCCCAGGCCCTGTTTTTTATAATTAAAGATAATAATAATTAATAATAATTAATAATAATGATGCTTTGTTACAGGTGTCATTGATAGCCTTTAGAGAAGAATAAAGAATATATTTTTATCAGTCCTGCCCTGATTCATGTCTGGGGGGCTGGGGGAAGGAGGGGATGAACAATGGGGGGACACCAACGTATCCCAAACTGTGGGATGTGCTGCCCATGTACATCTGTCCGTCCATCACTTCTCCACCCCCTCACCTCCCCATTCCACATCCATCAGCCCCTCCGGCTGCTGTCTGTCCATCTTCCTCCTCCTCCCCTCCACTCTCTGCCATCCCCTCCCCGCAGACCCCCTTCTTTCTCCCGCTGTGCCCGTCTCCATCCCAGCCATTCCTGCCGCCGCTCCCGGCCGGGACGTCCGTCCCCACGGCTGCGACGCCCATCACCATGGCACCTTGACTGCAGCATCTCCGATGCTGGAATTTGCCGGGGCGGTGGGGCTGGTGCCGCCGAGGCCGGGCGTTGGGAGCGGCCCCGGGAGGTACAAGACGACAGACAGGGAATGAGCATCGTCCATCACCGCTCCCGGCCGGGGCTGACGGCTCCCCTTGGCTCCGAGGGAAAAGCAGGGCCGGGGAGGGCACCGGGGTTACCGGGGCAGGGGCCAGAGGGGACAGAGATGGCCACTGGCCCCACAAACAGCCCCACATCCATGCGTGGGGTCTGACCGCAACAAGAGAAAGGCTGTGGCAAAGGTGGGGTGCAGCTCTGTGGTTGGCAGGTGTTCTGCTGGCATGGATATCCTCCTGGGATGGGCATCTCTCCGGGATGGGCTCCCCTCTGGATGGGCATCCCTCTGGAATGGGTATCCCATCAGAATGGGCACCCCCTTGGGACAGTCCTCCTACTGGCGTGGGCACCCCACTGGKATGGGAATTCAGCATTCAGGACATGCCCTGAGATGGGTTTTTCCCTGGAATAAGCATCCCAAAGGGGTGGATATATCCCCAGAATGGGCATCCTCAGGAAGGGCATCCTTCTGGGACAGGTATCGCACGGGGATGGGTTTCCAACCAAGATGGGCATCCCCCTGTGATGGGCACCCCTGGGGTGGGCACAGGGTCCACACATCCCCCCTGCACCATGACTTCACACTTGGGGACATCAAAGCCTCCCTCTCTGTGTCTGGGGGACCCCCAGCCTGGTGCCCACCTGTCCCAGGGGTCCCCACAGCCTGGGCTCCCCTCCAGAGCCGGGAACCTCTCGGGGCCCCTGAGGCTCTGCCGCATCAAAGGCTGCGGGATGACGCTGCCRCCACCCGAAATATCCCACGGAGCCAATAGTGGAAAAGTTGATGTTTAGACTCAGAGGAGGGGGGGGAAAAACACCCTGGGGGCCCCCGCTGCCCGCGCCAGGGTCAAAACACAGCCCGGCGTGGAGAATAAAATACCAAAACGCGAGGAAAACGCCTGGAAAGGAACACAGCCCGAAATAACCCTCCGAGCATCTCCCGCCTGCCGGGTTATCTGCCTGCTAAATTCTGCTCCTGCTTCGGCATGAAAATAGCCTGTTTTCYTGCGGTAGGAGTCAGGAATATAGATAATGACATTCTTATAAGTCACCTCTGTTACTCAGCTTTTCCTGCGTGTCCTGCTGGGCACCTCAGGCAGCCGCGACCCCCAGGTGGGCAGGGGCACCCTGGGCACGGGGCACAGACCTCCCTGGCTTGGATAAATATTTCTGGGTGCTGGAAATAGCTGCTGTGGGCCAGCACAGGGACAGGGAGAGGGCGGTCCCATCCTGCACCAATCTGTTACATGTGGGAAGCCGGGTAACAGCTGGATGGTGGCCACGAGCTGGGCCTGATGAGGGCTGGGACAACCCTGTTCAGGGATGGGGTGCCCTGCCTGGGGGTGTGGGACAGAGAGACAGGACAACACAAAGAAATGCAGGACAGAGGGACAGGGGTGCTTCCAAGACAGAGGAAAAGTGTMATTCCTAGAAATGCAGGACACTGGGACAGGAAAGTATTTGGAGGGATGGAACAGAAGGACAGGACAGTGCCCAGTGGTGCARGACAGAGGGACAGAGACATGCCCAGGGGTGCGAGACAGTGGGATGGTGACATTCCCCAAAATGTAGGACTGAAAGACAGGACAGTGCCCAAAGTTTCTGGACAGAGGGACAGGRTGACACAGAGAGATGCAGGACAGAGCCATGCCTAGAGGGATGGGGCTGTGGGACAGAGGGATGGTGTCATTCCCACAATCTAGACAGAGGGACAGAACAGTGCCTAGAGGTGCAGGACAGAGGAATTGTGTCATTCCCAGAGGTGCAGAACAGGACAGGACAGTGCCCAGAAGTGTGTGGCAGGAGGACTGTGCCATTCCCAGAAACGCAGGACGGAAGGACAGGACAGTACCCAGAGGTGCAGGACAGACAGACAGAGCTGTGTCCACCTGCCCAGATCCTCAGGTGGCCCCATTCCACCTGCGGGACCGTCCCCATCCCATCCCCTGTCACCATCGCCAGCGGCACAGCTCCGTCCCGGCTCCCCTCGCCTCCGGTCGATGCGGACCCACGTCCCGCCAGCTCCCGGCTTGTCCGGCCGCCCCCTCCCATCCGCCGCATTCCTCCGGCGCGGGGCCAACGCGCCCAGCAACGGTGGCAGCGCTGGCCTCTAATCCCCGGGCATGCCAGCCCCGGGGGGACCGTCGCAGTCACCCACTCCCTGATAGGTGACCAATGCCCGAGACGAACAATTAGGGACAAAGCGGAGCCGCCGGGGGCTAACGCCGGCCTTCACGGGTGCCTTGTGCGGCATTCGGCGGGTTTAATGAATTGTCCATCAATCCTTTCAGCTCCGCTCGCCCGGGCTGGATTAATCTGAGAAGCCGCAGTGGGGAAGGAGCCGCTAAGCCTGTATTTATTACTCTGCCATTGTAACTAATTGAGGTAATTATCTGTGACTCCAACCCCGCGCAACAATGCCGCATTCACCGGACCCTTCCCACCGGCTCCTCGAGCGGCCTGGGAGAACCAGCACCGCGGGCAGGACCACGGGGCTGCAGGGACACGGTGGGGACGGCGGGGTGTGCATGGTCAGGAACGTGGCGTGGCTGGCACCAGGTGACACGGACAGTGCTGCTGGCACACGTGGGTTGTGGCACGGCCAGTGCCAGCTGTACAGCTCTGCGGGGACACTGCCAACACCAGCACATACATGGACACAAATCTCTGGGGACACCACTGTCACCAGTGACACGTGAAGGTCACAGCTCTCTGGGGACACCGCCAGCACTGGCAACATACATGGACATGGCTCCTTTGGGACATTGCCAACATCAGTGATACATGAGAGTCACGGCTCTCTGGGGACACCAGTGACACACACAGGTCGCAACGGTCTGGGGACAGCACCAGCATCATCACATACACGGGCACAGGTCTCTGGCGACATCACTGTCACAAGTGACACACAAAGGGCCGTGGCTCTCAGACACCACCAGCACCCATGACACATGTGGGTCACGGCTCTCTGGGAACACAGCCAGAGCTGGCACATCCACGGACACAGCCCTGTGGGGACACCACCGTCACCAGTGACACACGAAGGTCACAGCTCCCTGGGGACATCGCCAGGCCCGGTGACACACAGGACTGCCGTGACTTTCAGACAGCACCGGCACGATGTCACACGTGGCTGACGGTTCTTTGGGGACACCGGTACCGCTGCCGGGGCAGGCAGGACCCCCGGTGCCCCCCGGCGCGACCGGTCACCGGCTGCGCGGCGACATCTGGCGGCTGCAGGCGACAACGCGTCCCTGTCCGGAGTCTCCGGTACCGGGCGGGACCCCCTCGGTCCCTCGCGTTGGGATCCCCATGGGCTGAGCCCCCCGACCCCGAGGGGACCCCGGGCTGCGGCGAGTTTCGGGGGCCGGCGAGTGCCTGGGGGAGCCGGGGGAAGGCGCTGGCGCCGGCGCAGCCCGAATTAGAAGGTGATTTTCCCGGCGGGGAGCGGGTTTGGGCAGGAGCTGATCCCACGGGAAGGGCCGCGCCGCTGCCCCCGCGTCTGGGACACCCCGCGCCACGCCGGGCATCTCGCCGAGGCATGACGTGCTGTGCTGGGCTGTGCCAGGCTGTGCTGAGCCATGCCAGGCTATACCAGCCTGTGCCAAGCCGTGCCAAGTCTCAAAGAGCTGTTCTGGGCTTTGTGAAGCTGTGGTGGCCATTCCGTGCTGTGTTGTGCCAAGCCGAGCCATGCCAGGTTGTATCAGGCCGTGCTAAGGTGTGCCAAGTTGTGCCCAGCCATGATGAGCTGTGCCAAACAGGCTGTGCTGAGTGTTCTGGGCTTTGTCAAACCGTGCTGAGCCGTGTCAGGTGGTATCAGGCTGTGCCAGGCTCTGCCAGGCTGCACTGAGCTGTTCTGGGCTTTGCTGAGCTGTCCCTTGCTATGCAAAACCATGCCAAGGCTGCTGAGTTGTGCTTGGCTCTTCCAGGCTTTGCCAAGCCGTGCCAGGCTGCTGTGCCAGACTGACCTGTGCCAAGCTGTACCAGCCATGCCATAGCAAGCTGTGCCAAGATGTGCTGGGTCATACCAAGCTGTGTGTCAAACTGTGCCAGGCTGTGGCAGACCGCACCGTGCCGTGACAATCCGTGACATGGCACATGGATCATACCACACACTGCCAACCAGCCCATGCCAGGCCATGCCAAGCCATGCCAAGTGCCACCATTCCGGGTGCAGCACCACAGCTGTGCCAAAGTGGGCTGCAGTTGCCATTGTGGCTCAGGCCAGACCCAGATGTGGGACTTCAATGCCATCCTGGCCCCGTGCCAGGACAGGGGACACATGGGGTGACGTGGCCCTGGGGGTGCCCCCCCAGCCTACAGGGTGGCCTTGCTGCGGCAGCTGCCCCGTGCCGTGACCTCCGGGCCGGTGTCACCGGGATAATGACAGGGTCGCTCAGGGGGGCGGGGGAGGAGCCGGTTTTAAATAACGTGCAAATTGGACACGATATTTGTGCGGTTTCCTGGGGCCGCGGGGATCCTCCCCCCCCGCAGCGTGACTAAGAGGTGGCGGCTGTTTGGAGGGGACAGTTTCCCCCGGGTGAGTCACTCGGGGTCCCCCCCCGGCCATGACGTGGGGCCGGTGGCCGAGGGCCAGACCTGCTGCGCTCACCTACTCATTATGGGGGATACGGGGGGAGCTGGCACGTCCCACCCGGGTTGTGACGCACTGTGGTGGCCGCCAGGACACCCGGGACCTCCGACTGACCCCGGCACCATAACGGGGGAGGGGTCCGGACACCGGGAATGTCGTAGGGGCGTGCCCAGACACCTGTGTCCTTGCTGGGGGCCACAGAGAGGCCTGAGGGGGTGATGGCCCCCCCCGACCTCACAAAAACAGGGGCAGAAGCAGCACACCGAGATCCCGGAGCTTTWATTGGGGTCAGCCCGTGGGACCTTCAGTCCTGAGCTCCGCCCCCGAGACCACCCTCCAAGCCCCGCCCCCGAGAACCACACCCTGGCAAGCCCCGCCCCAGAAGTGCCACACCCCGGCAAGCCCCACCCCTCAGGCAGGGGTGGGGCTGGCGCGGCCCGGGGGGGCCCCGGTGCTCTCCAGGCTGCTGCTGCTGCTGCTGTAGGCGCGGGGGTCTCGGCAGAGCCGCTGCCGGGAGCCCCCCACGCTCCCCTCGGCATCTGAGTCCGAGTCGGGCGCCGTGTGCCGCCGGATGCGGGACACGGCCTCCCGCAGCGCCTGGGCGTACAGCACCGGCCGCCGCGGCGGGGGCTGCCCGCGGGCACCCCGGCAGCCCCCCGGGCTCTGCCACGGACTGCGGGGGCTGCCGGAGGGCTCCCGGGGGGGCGAGGCCGCAGCAGAGGGGCTGACAACCCCAGGGGGCACGGAAGGGCTGCGAGGAGGGGTACCCGCCCCCAGGGACCCCCTGGCATAGCGGACCTGCTGTCGCTGTGGAGGTGGCACGTATTGGGCCCGGACGACCACACGGGTGGCGTCAATGAGGACGTGTCCCCCCGTCCCCCGCCGCCCCCTCCCGCGCCCCGGCACTCGCTCCCGGCCGGCTGCTGCCCGCGGCAGCGTCTGGCACTGCCGGGGGCTGCCAGGCCCTCCTGGGGACGGCTGCATCCCACGGGGCCACCGGTGCTTGGCCTCGGTGGCCGCCCGGGGCAGCGTGTGGCTCCAGCCCCCCGGCACAGCCCCGCGGGTCCGAGGTGCCGGCGGGGGGCTGCGGGGTCCCCGCAGGGGGCGGAGCTGCAGGGTGCGGTGGGGACCGTCATAGGCGGGGGGGGAGATGTAAGGGGGGGGTCCCCCACGGCGGGCGTGGGCTGCCTGCACCCGCTGCATGTGCACCTCGTAGGTGGGGGGGCCCAGCTTGTCGCCCGACACCGGGGGCCGAGGCGCAGGCACAGGGTGGCCCCCCCAGGGTCCACTGCCCCCTGTCCCCTCAAGCTGTCGCGGGGGGCAGGGGGTGGGGGGCACCCGGGGCCGGGTGATGGAGTCCTGCAGGCGACAAGGGGGGTTGGAGGGCACCGGGGGCCAGGGGGGGGCCAGCTCGGCCACAAAGCGCTTCTCCAGGTACCTGCAAGACAGAGACGGGGAGTGAGGGGAGCGAGGGACGGGGAGCAGGGCGGACCCCCCACCCCGCTGTCCCCACTCACGCGTACTCCCCGGCGATGCGGCGGTAGGTCCAGGGCGGCTCGGGCCAGCACCCCGCAGCCATGCCGGTCCCCGGGCTGCAACACGCCACCGTGTCGATCTCCACCAGCACCAGCTTGGTCCGCTCGCAGATCCGCAGGCGCCCCGCACCCCGCTCCGGACCCCCCAGCATGGCCCCGCCGGAGAGGGGGGTCCCTGCCGCGGGGGGCTCACCGGAGCCTCGGCGGAGCCACTCGCCTGCCCACACGCGCCCACCTGCCGCACGTGTGCCCCCGGGGTCCCCGTGTCCCGCCCGGTGCCACCTCGGGGCACACCGACCCCCGGGCGGCCGGGAGACCGGCGCACCGCGGGGACCCCACCGGCCGTCCCAGGGGTGTCGTTCGTGTCGCGTGCGTGTGTTTGTGTCCCCCCCCCGCCCGCGGGATCCCTTCCCCCCCCTGCGACAAGCAGGAGATGGCGGGTTTGGCACCAAGCGCTGCAGCCCACGCGGGCTCCGAGCGGAGCTTAGCAACCCTCCGGCGGCGGCATGGCAACCGGCACGGTCCCCCCCCACGAGTCCCCCGGGCCCCCCGGTACCTGCCCGGCGCTCACCTCGCTCCGCAGCCTCTGCCGGACCCCGGGACTGGCAGGGACAGGGTCCCGGGCCCGGCCGTCCCTCCCCGCCAGGAATGTGCCTCGCTCAGCACGGCCAGGCCTTGCGCCTCCCCTGTGGACACCGGCTGCAAACCCCGGTGTCGCAGCTGTCCGCGACCCTCGCCAGCCCCCCACGGGACCCTAACATCCAGCTCCCCCCTCAACCTCCCCCAGCCCCTGCCCGACTTCCCCCCCGCTCACTGTGGTGCCCACCAGAGGGTCCCCATGTCCCGCCAGGTCTCTGTCTCTGTCCCATCCCCAATCCCGGCCTTTGAGAAAAGCCACAGGCGGAACAAACAGGGATTTAGGGTCTGGGCGAGCTCAGCAGATTCCCCCTTCTCACGGAAGGGCCACATTCCCTCCCCACGCACCCCATCCCCACACAGCCCCTCCCTGGCCAATGCCCCCCACGCCCTGCACCGAGCCAGGGTGGTGCCAGGTCTGTGTTTATTCGTGGTTTCTCTTCACACACCAAGCAGTGGCGGGTGTGGGCACAGCCGGGGAAACCTGGGGGGAAATCCCCGGGGGCGTAGCGGGGGGTCCCCGGGTCGGGTGGAGCTGAGTGGGTTTCACCAAACCCAGGGAGAGGGTGCAGGGTGACAGGGATGAGAGTCCACAGAGGAACAGCCCTGGCATGGATAGGAGTGACCCTGGCCCGGCACCCCAGGGAGGTTGAGGGCTGCCCCCCATCACCCCACACGGCTTTGGAGTGCAGGGCATGGCATGGGGGGGCTGCGGGCTCCCCCCACCCAGGGAAGGGCAGCGGGGACTGGCCCAGGGCTGGGGGTTATTGCTGGATGCTGCTGGTGAGTGGGGGCGTACCCCGGGTGTCCCCACCAGCCCGGGGGAGCACAGTGTTGCAGGAGAAGAGAGTGGGGGGCTTGGGAGGACTGAAACCTCCCCCCGCAATTGCCTCAGGGGCCCTGTGGGAGGACCAGGGCTTGCAGGATGTCCGAGAGGGAGATGATCCCTTCAACCACATCGTTCTCATCCACCACCACCAGCCGGTGGACCTGGGGAAGGGGACACAGGGAAGAGCTGAGGGGGTGTAGGGACCCCAGCCCCCCCTCATGACCCCCAGCACCCCGGGACAGTTACCTCAGCCTCGACCAGGCGGTTGATGATGGTTTCCAGCGTCTCATGCTTGTAACACTTGAGGACGCCCTCAAAGTAGTGGGAGCGGTGCTGCAGCGCCCGCGTCACCGTCACATCCAGGTTATTGTAGGTCTTCTCAGCTGCCAGGTTCTGGGGCAGGGACAAGCATTGGGGACACAGCTGGATTAGGAGACCCCTACCAACCCACAGGATCCCCCCAGCCCAGGATTTTACCCCACCAGTACTCACAATAACGTCGAATTTGGAGTAGATGTCCACCACCCGCCCTGGGGAGGGAAGGGAGCAGCTCAGCCAAGCCCCCGGCACTCTGGAGGGGACACAGCCCCCAAGGAGGGGACACAGCCCCCAAAGAGGGGACACAGCCCCCAAGGAGGTGATGTGGGGACAGCCAAAGTGAGGACAAGGACATCCTTACCCGAGTCATCCACCACAGGCAGCGCGGAGACGCGGTGCTGCACGAAGATGCCCAGGGCCACGTAGATGGGGGTGCTGGTGCCAACCACGGCGATGTTGCTGTAGGTGCCAATCTGCAGCTCCTCCAATGTCCGTGACATGAACTCGGGTTTGGGGACCTCTGCAATCTGTGGGGGACAGTGAGGGGACAGTGCTGAGCCCAGGCCTGGGGGTCCTGGGGGTGAAAGCACAGAGAGCTGGGGTGCAGAGGCGGGGAGGGTCCACGCAGTGTCCTGGGGGTCCTCTGGCACTGCAGTGTGTGGTGAGGTACCAGAACTGTGCGCACCCAGAGCTGGTGGTACCCAGTGTGCAGGTACCTGGCACAGCCCAGGATGGGGGTCTCAGTGACCCCTGGAGCAGCCAGGGCTAAGGTGTGCCAAGGGTTCTGGGGCAGCTTTTGGCACGGCCTGAGATGGGGGTCTCAGGGCAGCCCCTGGCAGAGAGACCTGGCACAGCCTGGGCTGGCACTTGGTACAGTCTGGACTGGGAGTCCCAGTGTAGTACCTGGCTCAGGGACCTGGCACAGCCCAGGATGGGGGTCCTAGGGCAACCTCTGGCACAGCCTGGGTTGAGAATCTCAGGGTGACCCCTGGTATGGCCCAGGGTAAACATCCTGGGGTAGTAACTGGAACAGGTACTGGGTACAGGACCCCCGGGCTGGGAGCCCCAGTACGGCCCCTGGCACAGCCCAGGCCAAGGGTCCCCCACCATCATCAAGGGGCAGAGACTTACAAAGAGCTTGAGGAACTTGAGGATGCGTTTGTGGGTGAGGATGTAGAGTGTGTTCCCCGAGTCGGGGTCGATGACGGGCAGGCGATGGATCTTGTTCCGGATCAGGGAGGAGACGGCGTCGAACAGGCTGTGGGGGGGAAGGGAGGGGGGATTTGGGGTATTTCTGGGAGTGCCATCACCAGCTGTGCCCCTCTCCCTGCCCCCTGGGGTACCTGGCATTGGGGGAAATGCAGACCAGTGGCTTGAAGGAGTCTTGCAGATAAACCTCTGTGGGAAGAGAGGGGTGTGAGGGGACGGATGGCTGGGGCACAGCACTGGGGGGCTCTGGGCATGCAGGGAGGCAGCCAGCAGTGACTCCTCTCACCTCTCCATGTCTCTATTTTATGTTCCTCCAGCTCATAGATCTGCACCTGTGAGGAGGAGGAAAAACCCGCATCACCCACCCAGGGTCAGGTGGGGCAGGCAGAGCCTGACCTGTGCCCCCGGGTAGACCCCAGCCCTCACCATGGGTGATTTGTAGTAGCGGTGCAGGATGTTGATGAAGTCGGTGATGGTCAGCATTCCTGGGGGGGGCAGACTGGGTGAGGAGGATCCTGCCAGCCCCCCTCAGCCCCCAGAGACCCCCAGCCCCCTCACTCACCTACAAAACTTTGCTTTTTGCTGTCCCAGAGCGGGGCTGCCCGGACACCGTTGGTGACCAGCGCGAAGAACGCCTTCTTCACCTGCAGGCACGGGGGTCAGGGAGCCCCAAAAGTGCCTCCCCGGCCCCAAAAGTGCCCCCCCGGCCCTGGCACACCTGCAGGGACGTGTCGAAGACGACCAGTTTGGAGCTGGTGGGGATCAGGTCGTAGCAGCGATGGGATTTCATGAAGGCGGTGTAGGCACCCCGGTGGGTGTCCCCTGGGGTGGCAGCGTGAGGGTGCACCCCAAAACCTGGAGCACCAAAACCCGGGACACCCCCAATCCCAGACACCCCAAATCCTGTGGCACCCCCAATCCCGGGACACTCCAAGATCCTCTGACTCCCCAAATCCCGGGACACACCAATACCTGGGATACCCCAAATCCCGGGACACTGCAAACCCTCAAATGCCCCAAGTCCTGTTTCACTCCCAGTTCCGGGACACCCATCCCAAAGCTCCGCGACACCCCTAACTCTGGGACATCTTTAATCACGGGGCATCCCAAATCCTGCGACACCCAGTTCAGGGCTCCGGGATACCCCAGACTCCGGGACAGGAACCCCTCAGTAGCTGCAGCCCTTGGGACACCCAAATCAACGCGTCACCTCCTGTGCCGGGACCCCCCCGCATGCCGGGACCTCCCAAACCTCCCCCGGAATCACCTTCCAGCCCCGGGGGGCTCAGCTCCGCCGGGCTCTCGGCGGCCGGGCCCGGGCCGGGGCCGGGGTCAGGATCGGGGCCGGGATCCTGGGGACAGACAGGACTCAGGTCAGACGTGGCCGCGGCTCCCGGTCCCCGACCCCTCGTGTCCCCCCACAGCCCCGCTGTCCCTCCCACAACCTCCATGGGTCCCGCTCCGTCCCGAGGCGCCGCTGCCCCACTTCCGCCCGGCTCTGGCCCCGCGGTCGCCCGGTTCCTGGTCCCGCTTCCCCGCGGCTTCCGGCTCCACTTCCGCCCGGTTCTTGTCCCGCTTCCGCCCGGTCCCTGCCCCGGTTCCTGCCCCGCTTCCGTCCAGTTCTTGTCCCGCTTCCGCCCGGTTCTCGGAACCACTCGGGCCCCGTTCCCGGTTCCGCCAGCACCCCCCCCGTGCCTCACGGCCTCCAGGAGGCCTTTGCCCTCCCGCCGGGTCACGGGGGAAACGTTTTTGGGGAGAGGGCGTGGGAGGGAGGTGTCACCCCTGGGGGGATCCCCGGGGGTTTAGGGACATGACGGGACACACCTCGGGCTGGCCCAGGGGACGGGGAACATGGACATGGGGTCCCCGGGAAAGGAGCGAGGGAGCTGTGACACACATGAGGGTCCCCGGGGGGTGGGACAACCCAGGGGACGGTCACTGAATTTGGAGGGTGACATAGGCTGGGGTGGGACAGTGACCTGATACCGGGCTGGGGGGACACGTGGGGACACCAAGCACCGGATCAGGACCGAGCTGTCCCCAATCGAACCCGCGGTCACGGTGGTCTCCTGCCCCCCTCAGACCCTCCCCGAGCCCCCCCAGGAGGGATCAGACGGCCTCGGCTTCTCACGCGCTTTATTTAAAATAACATCCAGTGGTTCCGGTATTGGTAAAAACGGGATTTCTACACGCCCCGGCCTATGTACAGCTCTGAAAGTTAAATTTCTCGTATATTTTCTGTTAAAACTTTCTCATCCCCCCCACTCGCGCTTTTCCTCTTTTTTTTTTTTAATTTTCTTTTTTTTAAACCTTTTTACCTTAAACTTTTTTTTGTTTGTTTGTTTTTATTTTTTGCAGCTTTGACGAGTTTGCGGAAGCAGCTTTTCAAGATCGGCCCCGGCCCCCACTGCACCGGGGCGGGGAGGGGGCACCACCCCCGTCAGACCCCCAACTCCTCCTCCAGGAGCATGGGGGGGGTCCCTCTCTCCCTCCCCCGCGCCGTGTTTGTGCGTTAAGAGATCCCGGCGCCCCCGGGGTCCTCCCCCGGAGTGGGGAGGGGGCAGGCGGGGACCCCGGGGGGGGCCGCAGCCGGCACGGGGTGGGGGGGGGCCGGGGGTGTTAATGCCCACTCGCTGCTTCTCTCTCCGAGGCCGCCCCTGCCTGGCAGGAGGTTCCAGAGAGACCCCCCTCCCCACCCTCACCTCGGAGACTGGGTTTAAAACCCCCCCCCATTTTTTGCCCCTGCACCCCAAATCTCAGCCCAGCAGAGCACAAAGAGCCCCCTCCCCCCCCCCAGCCCCGTCTAGTATATACAATATAAGGTATAAATAGATAAATAACCTTCCCCCTCCAGTGCAGCCCCAGCTGTGAGGGCCAAGGGCAAGTGGGGGGGCTCCACCCAGCCCCTCCACCCGTGGGGGCCACGTGTGAGAAGGAGGGGTCCCCACCCACGCCCTCCAGCCCCCCACCAGAGCTGGGGGAGTGGGTTTGACCTCCCCCATCCCCACCTCACACCTTGGCACGTCACACAGCTGGGACCTCCTGAGGGGGGGGGGG
>QVAJ01000558.1:154825-198298 GCA_003546035.1 Mixornis gularis | reverse complement strand
TTTTTTTTTTTTTCCTCGCAGGACGAAGCAAAGAAAACCCTGAGTTGCCAGTTCATCTGTCCATCCGTCCCGCTCGGGCAGGGCCGGCAGCGCTGCAGCCGATGCTCTCCCTCAGTGCCCGGCCGCCCCTGGCACCTCCTGCAGCCCTGGGGGGCTCGACGAGGTCTCTGAGGCGGGGGTGGCAGCCCCCAGCCCCTTTTTCCCAGTTAGTTCATCCACTTCCTGCAATTCCAAGCTCCACAGTGGCAGGGGATCTTGTGCTGATCGTCCTCGAAGTCGAACTGGTAGTCGTAGGTGAGCTAGGAGGGAGCGGGGAGTCACCCAAAGCACAGAGCTCAGCCCTGCCACCTTCAGCCCCCCTCCCTGGGTCCCCCAGGACCCCCTCAGTACCCCCTCAGTCCCTCACTGACCTCCTCCCCCTTGGGGATGCGCCGGCTGGAGATGATGATGATCTTGTCCTCCTTGTCGAAGGTCACGACTTCAGCCACACAGTTCGGGGCACACGAGTGGTTGATGTACCTGTGGGATGAGAGGGCTCAGCACCAATCCAGGGGAAGGACAGGTGGATGTCAGGGCTCCCTCTGGGGGTGTCCCACCACCCCACAGCCCCCTGTGCTCACCTGGCTGGGCCTCCTGTCAGCGTGGCGTCAATGACGTGCTCGTTGTTGATGCGGAACATGTAAATGCCGCGGTTCTGCCACCGAGGAGAAGAGGGGGTTGAGGGGTGCCCTGATGTTTCCATATCCCACCTGAGTTGATGTCCACCACCCCACATCCCACTGGAGACCCTCAATTCCCATACAAGTCCCTCCACATSCCACCTGAGTCACTCCATGTCCCATCAGAGCTCCCAACATCCCACCTATGATCCTCCATGTCCCACCAGAACCCTTGATATCCCTCTCAAGTCCCTCCACATCCCACCTGAGTCCCTCCATGTCCTGTCAGAGCCTCCAACATCCCACCCAATTCCACTTACATCCCACCCAAGCCCCCAACATCACATCTGACTCCCCCCATTTCCTTCTCCAAGTCCCTCCATGTTCCACCAGAGGCCCCAACACGTCACCTAAGTCCCTCCACATCTTGCCCAAGTCCCCACACGAGTGTCCAGCACCCCAGCAGAGCTGCACCTGCTCCTCGTAGATCTTCTCCCGCCGGTTGGCCACCTCGTTGCGGATGATGGTGCCGATGTACTCGATGACCATYGTGTGCTTCTCAATGTCCTTGGCCGCGTAGAGCCCCAGTCCCTGGATGCGGGACCGCGCCAGGTACACGTTGTTCTTCCACTCTGTCTTCAGGCGCCGGTACTGGGAGGACTTGGAGTGCACAAACTGCTTGCTGTAGGGCGTGTTGGTCTCGCCCGTGAACGTGCTCTGGTAGGCCTTGGACATGCTTGTGCTGTTCAGGGTGTGGGGCCTTTCAGGGGACAGGGATGAGAGTGGTTAGAGCTGAGTGGTCCCCAGRGATACCAGCCCTCCTGGTGGATCCCAGCTCTCCAAATGAATTCCAGCCCCGCTTACCGCTTGTAGTGGGTGAGGATCTTGGGCTCGGAGCGGGCGCAGCCGGTGGGATTGATCATCAGCGGCAGCTCCATCAGAGGATGGCGCCCATAGCGGAACAGATAGTTCTGGCAGCTCTCAACGCCCGGCAGCTGCAGAGGGGGGACACAGAAGGACCAGGGGTCAAGAGGCAGCAGCAGAAGAGCCACCGGGCCCTTCCCCAGCAGGGTGGACCCCCAGTATGGAAGAGAGACCTCCATGCCCACCCTGGGACCTACCGACTCAGCAATGCGCAGCACTGCGTGAACCGTGAGGCCGAAGAGCTCCTCGCCCTTCAGGTACTCAGGGAAGAGTCGCAGCATGTCGGCCTCCTTCCTCATCATCGCCACTGGCTCGATGATCCGGTTCCAGACAGCTGCCAAGGGAAAGGAGAACCACAGAACTGATTAGGCTGGACAAGACCTCCAMGATCATCCAGTCCAAGTGACCAATCACCACCTCATCACCAGAGCAGAGCACTGAGTGCCACGAGTAGAAGACATGGACCCAGTGGGGACCTCAAGCCACCTTCCACCATCCCACCCACTGGTGTGGCTCAGCTACTGGGACAAAGATTGGACGCTGGCATCTCCCAATTCCTTACCTTGTGGCGAGGAGTCTGAGAAGACGAGATCCTCCAGGCCCTGCTCGATGACCTGCACGACAAACTCCGGGCGCCCGTTGTTCTCGCAGATGGTGCAGCGGTAGCAGCAGCGGCGGTTGTTGGTCCGCAGGCTCCAGTAGATGCGCGTGGCCTCGTAGCCCACGGGGTAGAGGGCCGTGACGCTGTGGAAATCGGCCATCTGGTGTGGCAGCAGCTGCCCGATGGCGTGGAAGACCAACCCGCCCACGCGGAACATGTGGAGCCGCTCCCCGCGCTGGATGATGCTGGCGATCTGCTTCACCTCGTCCCGCTCGATGTAGACGCGGCGGAACACGGTGAAGCTGCTGAGCTCCTGCTCGCAGGGCCCCTTCAGCTTGTGCAGGGGACACAGCATGGTCTTGTCCTTGAAGAACATGCACTTGGCGCGGATGGCGCAGGCGAAGTGGTACACGCTGGGGCAGCGGATGCGGTTGCAGCTGTTGGTGGCGCCGGTTTTCTGGCACAGGGAGCACTTGGTGAGGAGCCCGCGGTGCAGGGCCACCTCCACGTTGATGAGGGCCCCTCCCTGAGTCTCATACACCTCCGTGGACCACAGGGCGCAGTTCAGGTGGACCCAGAGATCGAGGTCAAGGTTGAGCAAGCGGGCCGGCCCGTCTGTGGCCCCGTCACCCTCCTCGTGACAGAAGCAGCACTTGCGCAGGTCCTGYGGCACCTTTTCGGGGCGCAGCGTGGTGCCCAGCTTGTCGATGAACTCGGCGATCTCCTTGTCTCCATCACGCTTGACCCCTCCTTTCTGGATGGTCACGAGGAAGCGCAGCCGTTTCCAGCGCACCCCCTTCCACTTCTTCAGCCGTGGCCTTGCCTCATCCCCGTCCTCCAGCGGCCGCGAGCGCGGCTTGAAACGGGGTGGCGAGTGGGCAGCTGCGGCCCCTTCCTCCTGGGGGGCTGGCGAGGGGGCCGGTGGCGGTGGTGACAATGGGGCTGGGGCTGCCTCGTGAGACACCTCAGGGTCAGGGACCCTGGTGGGCTCAGCGGGGCTGGATGGGGAGGGAACGGAGGGGGACARCGGGGGCGAGGGCTCCTGGGGCAGGACAGAGAGCTGCCGCACRTCCAGGTTAGAGACGTTGTTGACGTAGCAGTGGTGAAGGGTCTTCTCAGGAGCAGGGCTCTCCTGTGGTGCGGGGAGGGGGGCATGGATCAGAGCATTGCAGGCATGGAGACCTCCAACCTCCCTGTGCATGGCAGGGAGGGGGTCCTTGGCCCTGCAGGAGCCCTGCAGGGATCCATCAGCATCCCACATGCCCCCAACCCTGCAAGGACCTCCTGGACCCCTTCCTGAGAGACTCAACACCAGCCCATGGGGAGATGCAGCCCCCCAGGAAACTCCCTGCAATCGAGGGGTGACCTACAGGGACCACCATGCACCTCTACCAAAGAGCCCCTGCTCCTGTACCCCTACACAGCCCAGCCCTATGGGTACCCCAATAGCCCCTTCCCAATCTCCCAGCCCCACAGGGACCCCTGCACACCACTGACCTGTCTGAGCAGTGTCAGGAGGTCCAGCTCGCCCTTGAGGCTGTACCCTGGCAGCACCGCATCAAACTGCTTCAGCCACTCAGAGCTGCTGTCTGGCACCTTCCCAGCCAGCGCCTTCTCCTTCCCTCCGAGCATTCCTGGGAGAGGGATGGACAGCCTGTCATGGGAGTCCCGGCCCAGGGACACCTAGGGGCCATGGGGACAAGGTGAACACTCACCRGCCATATCAGTCTCCACCTTCTTGGCCTCGACCACAGCTGCTCGCACAGGGCCATCAGGGAACAGCACCTCGTAGGAGCTGGGGATCTTCATGCTCAGGAGCTCGGCCATGGCCACCATCACCCCGTTGAGGTTCTAGGTGAGAGAAAGGCAGGATGGGTCCAGGGTGCCTCAGGTGCCACTGTGTTGGGTCACTGCTGGGACCTCAAGGGTCTTGAATCCCCTCATCCCCTYGCTTACCTTGGCAGCTGCTGCAGACACCGTCAACATGACAGAGACCTCACTGCTCTTGCCCTTCTCCCATGGGGTTCCAGGGCCTGCTGCCCCCACCTTCCCTGGTGGAGCCCCAAAGGGCTCTGCAACCTCATAGGGTTTTGTGTCGGGGAACACTGGTGTRTGGAGAGGGAGGTCAGAGCCATGGGGAGCAGAGGGTTAAAGCCAGGATCAGAACTGTGCAGACCCAGCCCCACCAACAGCCACCCATGAGCCCACCCAGCTGCCCCAGATCCCTGCAGGAAATCCATCATCCTGCAAATGCCTTTCCCTAACATCTCACACTTCCCAAGGACCCTTCCCGTGGCTCCCTTAAACCCCTCCTAGATCAAGAACCCCGTCCTGCCCCATCCATATTCCTTCCYACCTGACACACATGCTCCAGACCCCCTCCCTGGGCTGCACATCCCACAGACTCCCTCCTGCCCAGTCCATACGGACCACAGACCACTCCTGCCCTAATCCACACACCCCTCCAGTCCATCCCACCTGGGATACTGGCCCGGGGGATGATGGGGATGATGGGGGACAGCACACGCTCCTCCAGCTCTGGCTTGGCCTCACTGAGAAGTGGGAAGCGAAGCAGCTCCTCGCCCAGGACGCTCTCGGGGGATGAAGCAGGGACGATGCTGTCGGGGGAGTCGCTCTCGTCGTCACTCTCCATCCTGTGGGGACGGAGGTGTCAGGGGCCACAGGGCCTGGTGTCACCCATGGAGGAGCTGATGTCACTTATGGGGGCTCACCACAAAGGGGGTCTCACCTGACGTCCTCAGTCTGGTTGTGTGGAGGAGTGGGCAGTGCYGCCAGCAGGTCCAGGCTCTTCACCTCCACAGCTGGTGCATCTCCAGAGAAGCGATGGGTGTCATGGGGGGGAGTGACAGATGGCAACAGGGATTCTGTGCCACCCCTGTGCCAGCCAGGCTCACCTTTCTGGCCATGGGGCTCACGGGCTGGGTCGGCATCCTTGGGCTGCTCCCCCAGCTCTTCAGGGGCCGTGACACCATTCACCATCTTCTGCTGCACGGAGGGAGGGGGTGTGGGGGGCAGCGAGGAGGGTGGCGTGGGTGGGTTGCTGAGGTTGTTCTGGGGGAGGGGAGACGGTGGGGTGAGAASAGCAGGATGGTCCAGAACCCCCAGATAAGGGGGACACCAGGGAACAACACCCCTCTCACCTTGGTGAGCAGCTGGGAGTAGTAGTCAGGGACGCTGTCGAGCACAGCACTGCCAAAGGCGCCCCGCAGCTGGCTCTTCCCGTTGATAGGGCTGCTGCCGAAGGGCGCGAAGAGGCTGAAGTTGGCCATGATGGTCGGCTCCGTCAGTGGCAGCAGCGACAGCTCCTGGGGACAGAGCAGTGAGGGGGGGGGACAGGGACAAAGGAAGCCCCCTGCCACACCCCGGCCCGTGGCCATACCTGCTTCAGCTGCTTCATGAGGGCCTCACCAGGACGCAGCCCCTCATCCTTCCGCAGCTTCTTGCGGGACGCTGGGATCCGCTCGTTGCCCTTCTGCACCCGCTTAGGCTTGGTGGGTGCCGGCTTCCTGGCGATGGAGGGGTCCTGAGGAGGGAGAGAAAGGGGCATGAGCTGTGCCACTGCCGCCCCCCACCCATCACACCCCCAGCCCAGCCTATCCTGCTCACCTCCCGGCCCAACAGCAATGACTGTGGCCGTGGCTCTGTCCCAGTGCTCCGGTTCTCCACGTGCCCATTGAGCTCGCCTGGGCTCTGCGCTGAGAGCTGCACGTTCTTGGCCCGCAGAAGCTTCTGCAGCAGCAGGTGCCCAGCCTCAGAGCGCCCACCCGGGGCCAGCAGGCTATTGGCTTGGCTGTCCCCAGGGTCCCCATTGGCCTCTGGTTTTGCTGTCTCGTCTCCATCCACCTCACACTGTGCCACTGCTGCTGCCTCTTCCTTCGGCTCCTGCTTCACCAACACCTGGGGGGCTTCGCCTGCTGCAGGGGCCCCCTCTGGCGCAGCCCCGTTGATGTGGGTCTCGCCAGGGTCAGCTGGGTCCACCCCAGGCACCTCGGGGTCCCAGGAGCCGTGTGCTGGGTCAGGGAGGGCACCACTCGGCGTGGGAGTGAGCCCCAGCTCCGTGGGTGCCGCAGGGCTGGGGGCCAAGGCCGGGATTCCCGGTGACGTCTTCTTTGGCTCTTGGGGGCTCTGCTCAGGGCTGGCCAGGTGCTGGGGGGCACAGCCCAGGGGCGAGGGGGCTGGTGGCGTGGGGAGGCGGATGAGGCYGGGCTGGGGGCCACGGGCAGCCAGAGCTGCCTGAACCAGCTCAGCCAGGGGCTGCTGGGGGGGCTGCCCTGGCAGCACCCGCCCCGGCTCAGTGGCAGAGCCGGTCTGTGCCTCTGCTGGGGCACCTGGCCGGGGCTGGAAAAGGGACCCCATGGGACGAGGGGGCGGGCGGGCAGCAGGCAGGCTGTAGTCCGGGGCCTGCCCGGGGAAGGGGCCAGGGGTCCGTAGTGCCTGGTTCTGCTGCAGCAGGCTCTGCTGGTGCCGCTGCACCAGGAGGGCCTGRAGCTGCTGCTGCTGCTGTGGCGTCAGATGCCGCAGCTGCGGGTTCTTGGCCAGGACACCCTGGAGCTGTGCCCGGATCTGGCCCATCACCGGCCCTGGCACCTGCCCCAGGAGACCCGGGGGGAGAGTGGCCGCACCCGACGCTGGCCCTACTTTGTGCTGAACGGGGCTCTGGAGCCGTGGGGGCTGTGGCTGCCCTGGCAGGGCCCCTGCCACCCCCTTGCCTGGCTGCTCTGGGGGCCGCGGTGCCAGCACCATGGCCTGTGCTGGGCCTGTCCCACAGCCCAGCGGTTGCTCTGCCACCCCGGCTGTGTCCCCATGCTGCTGGGACAGCTCAGGGTGGACAGCTCCAGTGCTCTGCAGTGGTGGGGCGAGTAGGGCACCTGGCTGCCCRGGGGCTGCCCGCAAGACACCTGGCTGTGGGGAGGTCAAGAGGAGCTGCTGGCCCTGCCCCAGCTCAGCCTGGTGTTTGGGGGTTGGGGGCTCTGGGCCCCCCAGCCCTGGGGKGTTGAGGGTTCCCTGCTGCTCCCCGTGCAGCTGCCCCCCGCTCTCACCGCCCTCAGTGTGCAGGGCACTGCCGTCCATCCCTGCGGGCTGGTCCTTGGCAGCCAGGACGGCTGGGGCCGGCTGCATTCCCTGACTCAGGTGCAGCACAGAGGGGGCCTGGCTCCCCGCCCCGTGCTGCGGAAAGTGCTGGATCGAGGGCTGCCCCTGGCCCAGCCCCAGGAGACCTGGCTGGGCAGCCGCTGAGTTCTGCTGCTGCTGCTGCTGCTGCTGTGGGGCCAACAGTGCCCGAGACTGCCCCAGCTGCTGGGAGAGCACGAGCCGGTGGCTCAGCATCCCTGGAGTTTGTGGTGTCAGCTGGGGCGAGCCCAGCACCCGCTGCTGGTGGGGGGCCAGGACGACCTGGCGCTGGGGTGGGGGGTGGCCCAGCACAGGCTGGTGCTGCAGCCCTGGAGCGTGGCCCAGCACACCTGGCTGCTGCTGGGGTGAGAGCTGCTGCACTAGGAGGCTCTGCTGGCTGCCCAGCAGCCCCGGCTGCTTCGGCACCATGGGCTGAGCCCCTGTGCCAGGCTGTGGGGCTGGGGGCTGCTGCTGCTGCTGCCCCAGCAGGCCAGGCTGCCCTGGCACGGCTGTTGGCTGCACTGGGGCCTGGCCCAGCACACCTGGCTGCTGCATGGATGCCTGGCCCATCATGCCCGGCTGCTGCAGCGATGTCTGAGCCAGCACACCTGCCTGTTGCATTGAAGTTTGTCCCATCACACCTGGCTGCTGCATGGACGTCTGTGCCATGATGCTCTGTGGCTGCATCGAGCTCTGTCCCATCACACCCGGCTGCTGCATGGACGCCTGTCCCATCACACCCTGTTGCATGGATGTCTGTCCCATCACACCTGGCTGCTGCATGGATGCCTGTGCCATCACACCTGGCTGCTGCATGGATGCCTGGCCCATCATGCCCGGCTGCTGCAGCGATGTCTGAGCCAGCACACCTGCCTGTTGCATTGAAGTTTGTCCCATCACACCTGGCTGCTGCATGGACGTCTGTGCCATGATGCTCTGTGGCTGCATCGAGCTCTGTCCCATCACACCCGGCTGCTGCATGGACGCCTGTCCCATCACACCCTGTTGCATGGATGTCTGTCCCATCACACCTGGCTGCTGCTGCAGTGACACCTGTCCCAGCATGTTCTGCTGCTGCAGTTTCTGTGCCAGCTGCATCCTCTGGAGCTGCCGCTCCTGCATCAGGCGGCTGTCAGCGGTCAGCCCACGCAGCGCAGGGTTCCCACTGAAGAAGGCGCCAGAGGAGCCGGGTCCCGGGGCGTTCCCCACGGGCTGCTGCCCCATGAAGGACAGGCCCTGCTGCACAGCCATGGACACACCGCCCTGGGGCAGGCGCAGCCCCCCAGGCTGCCCTGGCTGCTGCCCAAGCCCCTGCGCTCCCACCAGAGCTCCCCCAGGCTGCTGCACGCCGTGTGCCGAGAGGAGCTGTCCTGGGAGCTTGGACATGAGGCGGGGGCTCTGCGAGGGGCTCAGGGCCATCACGGCCGAGGCCTGGTGCTGGTGCTGCTGCTGCTTGTTGCGGTACTCAGCCATGAGGTTGGTGTGTTCCTTCTGCTGCTTCCGCACCTGATGGGGATGGCAGGGTGTCAGTGCCAGGAATGGCAGCGTTTTAGTGCCAGGAGTGGTATGGCATTAGTGCCAGGGACAGAGGACAACACAGCCTTAGCACTGGGGATGATGGGGCATCAGCAGTGGGAATGGCACAGCTTTAGTGCTCAGGACAGGGGAGCAGTAACATCAGGAATTTGTGCTAGAAATGACACACCACCACCACTGGAAACAGCATGGCTTTACTGCCAGGGACACTAAGGCATCAGCACTAGGAATAGCACAGGATAAATGCTGGGGACAGTGGGGCATCAGTGCCATGSACAGCAGGGCATTAGTGCTGGGAATGGCAGAGCATTAGTGCCAGAACAACAGGGCATTAGCACCAGGAATAGTAGGACAACAGTGCCAGGGATGGCAGAGTGTTAGTTCCAGGAACAGCAGGGAATTAATACCAGGACTGGCACAGCATTAGTGCTGGAGACAGAAGGGCACTAGAGCCAGAAATGGCACATTTACTCTGAGACCATCACATCTGCACTAGGAATRGCACAGTGTTAAAGCCAGGAATAGCGAGGCTGGCACTGGGAACAGTGAAGCATTAGCACTGGGGACACCACGTTTGCACCAGGGATGAGGTGCCCACCCACATGGGGGATCCTACCTGGTCCAGCTGCTTCTGGATTTTGCTCTGTTGTTCTGTCACCAGCTTCAGCTTCTCAGCATCGGCCTCAGGGAACTCCCGCCCGGCTTTCTTGGCCGTGCGCTGCTTGGCACACAGCGCCTTGCGGGACTTGCGGTGTGCCCCGATCTGCTCCTCCAGCACCTTCAGCTGCATCTGCAGCAGCTGCTGCGTGTGGAACAGCCACTCCTCGTACTGGCGCTGGTCGGCCTCGTCTGTGGGACAGGGAAAGGGCTCAGATCAGTGGGGATCCTGGGTCAGCAGACACCCCAGGTCAGCAGAGACTCCAGCCCCCAGGGGCAGGGTGAATTCTGCCCCACACCACCCCGGCCCTGCCATGTCAGTACTCACTGATGACRCCCTGTGCAAAGGTGGGTGGGTTGGGGCGAGCCTGGGTCGGGTCTGTGCCACTYCGCTCCTGGCAGAAAAAGGAGTGTTCAGGACACATGCTGTGGATTTCTGTCCTCTCCCCACAGTTCCCACCCCMTCAGTGAGCCATAAAACCACTAGTTCTGGCCTGGCAGCCCCAAGAGACACCTGCAGGCCCTTTGGATGCCACACTCACCTGCCCACTTCCTGCCAGCAAATGGTTCTGCATGTCAGAGACAGCTGGGCCCCCTGAGAGCCGCTGGGCCAGCAGGGAAACCTGTTGCCTTTTGGGGACACACATAAAGAGGGAGTGTGAGCCAGAGCCAAAGCAACCTGCCTGCCCCAACCTGTACCCCCCAGATGCCTGTGTCTGTTACCTGTTCATGCCTGGGGCCACCCCAATGCTGCCCTGGGCCATCACCTTCTTGATGCCCTTCAGTGCCACCATCTTGGCTTTGGCAATGGGGTCCATGATGTCCTCAGCCGCAAACTTGTCCAGGTCTGCTAGGACAAGAGACCACAGCATGTTCACCCCTATGCCCTCAACCCTAAAGAGCCCCGTGCTCCCCAAAAACAATCACCTGCAGCCCCTACCTGTGTCCGGGAAGAAGCTGTTAGCCAACTGCTGTTGCATGACGAGCTGGGGGGGCTTCAAGCCCAGGGTGGGGGGCTGCACCCCAGCCATTGGCTTCTGCACCAGCAC
This sequence comes from Mixornis gularis, assembly GCA_003546035.1. Lineage (NCBI taxonomy): Eukaryota > Metazoa > Chordata > Aves > Passeriformes > Timaliidae > Mixornis > Mixornis gularis. Next base: position 187,742 of record QVAJ01000558.1, on the reverse strand, counting down.
TTGCTGCTGGCTCTGCTGTGGCTGCCCCAGGGCCACCTGCACCCCGTGAGGGGATGACAGCACGTGGGGCTGCCCAGAGCCCATGCCCATGTGGGGGGCCAGAGCCGGGCCCTGCTGGGGTGCGTTGAGCCTGGGGGGCTGCGGTGCCAGCAGCGGTGGCCGGGCCACCAGCCCCAGCTGGAGGGGTGTCTGTGGGGTGCCCAGACGGGGTGGCTGCCCCTCAGGAGGCTGCCCAGATGGTCCTGTGTGCAGCATGGGGTGCCCTGGGGCTGGGAGGTGGGGGGTGCCACGGGGCAGGTGGGCTGACATCTGCTGCTTCTTCTGCAGCTCCTTCTTCTCATGCTCCAGGAGGTCCTCAATGAGCAGCGGCAGCTCACTGGCCACCAACGAGCTCTCCATCTTGTCCAAGTCATCTGCTGGCGARTGCCGGGCACTGCCCAGCCCCAAGGCTCCACTGTCCAGCTCGAACTTCTCCAGCAAGGGGTTGCTCTGGCCACCCAGCTGAGCAGTTGCCAGCCCACGGCCAGGGCCAGCGTAGGGGTCCTTCTCCAGCCCAGGGACRCCAGTGTGGCCACTACTGGAGAACTGAGTCAGGCTGAGGCGAGTGGTGCCGGTGCTGGAGCTCAGGAGGGTCTGGCCAGGTTTGACGCTCAGCCCCAGGGAGGCAGAGATTTTATCCGTGCCCTGCAGTGCTTCTGACTTGACCGGAACTGGGAGGCGCTCGGGGCCAGTGGTGGTGAACTGGCAGGGTGAGGTCTTCAGGCAGCCATCCTCCAGCTTGGGCTTGACATCAGTGGGCAGCGAGCCACCCTTCACCTCCGTACCCTGTGCCTTGAAAGCCGGGTCAGGGGCCAGCACAGTGCCCGTGGGGCAGGCAGAGAGTCCCAAGCCCATCCCAGACACCAGTCCTTCCTTGGGCACCTCCTGATCCTCCACAGATGGGGTCACATCTTTGCTGTCCCCAGGGTCAGGGAGCTTCAATGTGGGTGCTGGTGGTTCTGTCTTGAGCTGGGCCTCACGCTCAGCCTTCTCGTTGGCCGACTCGACCAGGCGCAGGTGCTCRTTGAAGATGTCCTTTTTGTCACCCGTGTCCAGCTCAGGGTCAGTGTAGGCCAGCAGGTCAAACTCATCACCATTCAGCAGGTCATCAAGGTGGGGGTCTGCTGTCTCCAGGCTGTCCAAGTTGTCCAAGTCATCATCCCCTTTGGCCACATCTGGATCCAAGCTAAGGTTGGCCAAATCATCATCATCTTCCAAGTCYTTGTGGGAGCCAAAATCGTCATCCAAATCAGGCTCCACGGGCACCTCGCAGGGCAGCCGTCCCCCCTCCAGGCTCAGGTGGCTCTTCCCTGGGGCTGGTGCAGGATCGGGAGCGGGGCCATCCTTGGGACCCTCGGGGCGGAGGGCGGCCCCGGAGGACAGTGGGCGCGGGGGGATGTGCTGCTGCAGCTCCAGGGTGGGGGCCGGCAGYGGCGGTGCCACCTTGGCATGGGGCTGCTGGTGGCTGTTGCCCATCTCGGCTCCCTGTGGGGACGCAGGTGGCAGCGGTGCTGGAACCTTCTGGGATGGCAGCGCCTGCATGGGCATGACAGGAGTGCACAGGGCCTGGGGAGTGCCTTCCTCCCCGGGCAGGAAGAAGCGAGGCCGGGGTGCCTGGGGGGCAAAGGGAGACCCCACGACACCCCCAGGTCCCTTCTGCACGTTGTGTCGCAGCTCAATGAAGGGAGCGCCCAGGGCAGCTGGTGACGGGGGCACGGCCTCAGCAGGGGTGGGCAGRCGGGTGCCCAGGCTGCCCATGGGGGTCCCAGTGGCCGGAGGGGCGAAGCGGGAGGTGACAGGGAGCCGCAGGGCCGCCACGGCCGCTTGTTGCTGCTGTTGTTGCCAGAGATGTTGCTGCTGCTGCTGCTGCTGCGGGGATGGCGATGGGAAGACCCCACGGGGGTAGAAGGCCTGGGGAGGCCCCACTGCCGCCCTGGAAAACACCGTGGTGGTGTTGGCACCARCCTGGTACAGCCCCGACACGCTACGTCTCATCCCACTCAGACTGCACCAAGCACCCAAAAACCCACAGCCATCCCCTCCCTCCAGAGTGATCCCCACAAGCTGAGGGCACGTGTGCTCCCGGGGTGATATCTGCTGGCTCCCACCCCTGCATGCTGAGCCTGTCACCCTGTCAGGGGGCACCCACCGCCCGSTGATGTCCAGCATGGCTGGCGTGGCTGCCGGCGGGGGCCGGGAGAGCCGCTCRTCCTGTGCGAACGCTGCCTGCACCATGACAGAGCCGGGCAGCTTCCCAGCACCCGCTGCTGTGGCCAGAGTCCCGAGGAGAGCCTTGTCCTGGAAGAAAGGAAGGAAAAAAAGAGAGTCACCCCTCCATCAGCCATATCTTCCCCTGTGCACGCCATGCCCCTCCATCAGCTGCATGCCCCCCGTGCACACCGTGCCCCAGCTCTCCCACCTGTGCTGGTTGGTATGGGGCCATGCCCCGGCTCAGCTCGAAGCTCTGCCCGCCGGCCTCAGGGGCCCAGCCGGCTGGCGAGGAGGAGGCGGCAGCAGCTGCACTCTCCTTCTCCTGCCGAAGGCTGTTCCGCTGGATCTGCTGGCGGATGAGCAGCTCCCGAAGCCGCTGGCGCTGAGAAGAATTCAGTGTTAGAGCCCAGAGTGGCAACAGGACCAAAACCAGCAAAACAAACCACGCATGGAGTGGCCATCGATGCCCCCACAGTCCCAGTTTTCCCCTTTCATTCTCTCCCAAACCCAAATAAATACAGCCGGATGCCAGGAGAGACCTCACCTGCCGCTGCTTTTCCAGCTCTGACTGGCTCATGGTGACGAGAGCCCCGTCCTGGCCMCCAGGCAGCTCTGCCAGGTCTCGATTTGGGGGTGCTGAGAGCCCCGCAGCCACCTCCTCCCTCTTGTCGGCTGCCAGTCCCAGCGCAGCRCGGGGCAGGAAGGCTCCAGAAGGGTCCTGCTGCTGCGGGGCAGCTGGGGGCTGCGGCGGCAGCACCGATGGGGGCCGCAGGGGCGAGAGACTGTAGGAGTCAGGAGTGGCAGTGCCAGGACCCAGCGGGCTGCTGGCCTGGTGGAAGCTGGGGGACGAGGCGTAGGCCGAGCTCTGGGGCTTCCCAGAGCTGTAATGGCTGTTGATCCCATGGGGCTGGTGGGACGGAGAGCCCTTGAGCGGCTCTGAGACGGCTGGGGGGAAGGTGAAACGCATGGGGGGCTGGCTCCCTGGGAATACGCTGGCACCAGGCGAGCGGGCAAAGGGYGGCTGTGGCCCGGCCGCTGCCTTGGCGTGGGGGTCACCTGCCGGGGTGCCGCCAAAACCTCCACCAGCCGCCCCCACGGACTTGAACCCTGGCTCCGGCATCTGTGGACGGGGGGGCTTGTGCAGGGGGGTGAAGGGGTCCCGGGACTGCGGCCGGGAGGGCGGCTGGGAGTAGGGATCCGGGGATTGGAAGCGAGGGGTGACAGGGGACTGGCAGAAGGCTTCGTTGGAGAGAGGGCGGGGGGTCAGAGGGGACTGGGAGCTGGATTGGGACTGGGGGCTGGCGGGGATGCGGGAGAAGGGTTCAGAGGGCAGGGAGCGGGGCGGAAGGGCGCAGCAGGCCTCAGGGGGCTGCAGCCGGGGCGTCAGCGGGGGCTGTGAGTAGGGATCCAGGTAGGGCGACTGACGGTAGAGATCAGGGTGGCCAGGGGGCGAGGGGGCCAGGGGATGRGGGTCGGGGGGCCGGTGCCCCAGCCCCGGGCTCTGCGGCTCTACCTGAGAGACCCGTGGGGTCATGGGGGCTTTGAAGACGTCGGCCGCCTTCAGCTCCGCAGCCGAGAGGTGGGGGCCACCTGGGGAGTCCCCGTAGCCCATGGCAGAAGTGTAGCCGGGCGAGCAGACCCCCAGGCTTCCCCCATCCTCCTTCTTCACCTCCAGACCCTTCTTCTGCTCCCCGAAAGGCAAGGGAGAGAGCAGGGCCTCAGGGGGCCGCGCCCCAGGACTCCCTGGAACCGACAGGTTGTCCAAGGAGGGGCACCGGGGCTTCAGGAARGGGTCAGGGGTGCCAGGTTGGTGCCGGGGGGTGCCGGGTGGGGTGGGGTGGAAGTCAGGGGGAGCACGGGGAGCTGTGAGGGGCTGGGACTGGCCAGGGAAGGGCTGGAAGGCAGCACCCGACGTGGGGCTCTGGCCCAGGGGCGAGGGGAAGCGGGGCTCCAGCGTGTAGGCAGGGGCCGCGCCATAGGGATCGTGCGAAGGCACTTGGGCAGGGGACTGGGGTGGGAGCTTGAGGAAGAGCTCGCTGGGAGACTCTGGTCCCCCTCCAGCACCCGCTGGGGGCTTCAGGAAGCCCTCGCCGGTGGCGGGGGGGCTGCTGATGTAGACGGGCTGTGCCCCTGGCGGCACAGGGATCCGCAGGTGCAGCGAGGGCCTCTCAGGCTTGCGCAGTCCCTCCCCTTTGGTCTGCTTGTTGATCTGGCTCTCGGCCTGCTGCAGAGAGAGCCAGGCTGTCAGTGCTGTGGGAGCCCTCCTGTCCTCCCCATGGATTAGGCAAGGGCTGGAGGTGGGCACACCATGTCCCCCAGGGCTGGGCCGGGGCCACCGGGCACATCCCCGCGCCTCACGTACCTTCTGCACCTTGTTGATGCGATGAGCCGCCCGGTTATCTTTGGCCTTTTGCTAACAAAGACACGAAGCCAGCTGACTTGCAGCCCCCGGTGCCCCGGCCCCCCATCCCACTAACCTCCCAGCACTCACCAAATATGGGGCTTTGTCTGTGGCAGGGACTTTCCTCCAGAGCTTCATGATCTGTTTGCAGCGGCTCGACCAGTCTGGGAGTCCAGTACGAGCAGATAAAGGGGAAAAAACCAACATTAGTCTGGACCTGATGCGCCCACTCAGATCTTTGGTGGATCGTTGTCCCCTCCTACTATGTGAAGGGAGAACCCTGTACCCAAGAAGGAGATGGAGCTGAGACCCCCCTGCCCACTGTAGAGAACAGTTCAGTGCCAGAACAGCCAGGATCTCCCTTCAAAAAAAGGGACCAGTGGAGTAGTGGAGTCACACTTCACCCATACCCCCCAACCCTCACCCCMACGGGGCGGCTGCAGCTCCCCCAGAGCCCTACCTGGATAATCCTGCTTGAGGTTGGGGAAGTTCATGTTGGCATAGAGGACGGGGGAGATGGTGGAGAGCTCACCCAGCTCCTCATCCTTCTCCCAGCGCTGCAAACTGCGCTGGTTGTAGGACAGCCCGTCACCCTCGCCCTCCGTTGTGGGTGTTGTGGGGGTGGAAGGGGTGGTGGCAGCTGAGCTGCTGGCCCAGGGGCTTTCGGGCTCGCAGTGGTCTGGGCTGAAGAAGCCACTCCGCTCCCTGAGTGGAGARGAGTGTCACAGATCATCAGGCTGTGAGGGAAGAGTCCCACGACACCCTGCAGTTTAATCCCTCCAAGGAGGGGACCCTCAGCTTCTCTAAGTACCTGTTATCAAGGAATGGGGACTGGCAGACCCCCGAGTAYGAGTCCAAGGAGACAGATCCAGAGAGTGAGCCCAGGGAAACGCTCCCTGTGAAGGAAAAGTGGTGGGTTGAAGGGAAAGCAAAGCTGGGGCACAAGCCTGCACCTGCCCTGGCGGTCCAAACAACCCTCAAACAACACAGCTCCCGAAATGCTTCTTGCGTTCACCCCCAGAGCCTGGGCTCTCAGACACCACAGGCACCACTGCTCTCCAAGCAGGTCARTCCCATGAGTTTGGCTTTCCTGGGGCTGGCAACAAGCCTTGCCCTTCATCATACTCTCCAGGGACCTCCCGGATGTCAGTTCCACCCACCCTGCCCAGAGAGCTGAAGGTCTCCTTGCAGGAATGGCCGCTGTGCTCGGCTGGGGTCCTGCCCGGCCTCCATACCCGCAGCCACGCAGTTCAGGGGCTGTTCCCCACGCTCCGCCGAGCCCAGCACATCCTTGAAGAGCTGCTGCACATCTTTGCTCTCCATCTTAGGCAGCTCTGCAGGGACAAAAGCAGGAGCTGGGTGCAAATACCACACTGATGGGAAGCGGAAAAACCTCGCGGTCATGGTGCTGGGACCACCATTGCTTCAGGAGAAGAAGGGGTGCAGGATGGTCTCACCTTCCGTGGGGATCTTGTCGAGGTCGGAGCTTAGCGCTCCCTCACCCGGGGTGGCTGGTTTTTCACTRTCCCCGCGGTCTGGGGAATCCTTCGGCTCGTCGGCCCCTGTGAGGAAGAATAGGAAGTGCCCTCAGCCCCGCGGGGTCCCCCGGTTCAGGGCTGGGGACCCCCACGGGGCAGCCCCCATCACCCAACAAGGGGCAGGAGTCCCTCGGTTCTCCAGCGCCGCCGMGCCACGCGGGGGCGCTCTAGGCGCCACTCTATGGCCACCGGCATCATGGGACTGACGGGGTGGGGGAACCATAGAGCTCAGCCCAGCCTAGAGCGGACCCATCAACCATAGAGTTCCGTCTCGATGGTTGTGAGCGCCCCACGCCCCGTGGAGGACTCGGCTGTTGGGGGTCCCATAGGAGCCCCCGGGCCTCACCCAGGTCCTCGCCCTTCGCGTCGTCCTTGCCATCGTCATCGGGAGCRGCGGCGCTGCCGTCAGTGCTGTCGTCCCCTGCAGGGTACCCCAGGATTCAGTGAGCAGGGTCAGGACCCCTGACCCCCCGTGTCCTCCTACACCCCTCAATGGTCATGGTAGCCCCCCACAGTCCTCGGCATCCTCCAACGAGCCTCAGTGTCCACAGCAGCTGCTCACAATGGGGGTCCCCCAACAACCCCAGCGACCTCTAATATCCTCCCAAAACCCCTAACAACCCCAGGGACCCCGAACAACCCCTAAGCCATCCCCAGCCATCCTGGSGACCCCCACAACTTCCAACAAACCCAGGGACCCGCAACAACCCCAAGGCAACCCCCAACAAGCCCAGAGACCCCCCCCAACAAAGTCCAGGGACCACCAACCACACTAGGGACCCAAAACAACCCCCCACTAACCCCCTCCTGGACAGCAGCCACAGTCTTGGGGTTGCAGACCCAGTCCTGGCCACACTTACCTCGGGGGTGGGTGGGGGTCTCCCTCCTGTCCGGGGTGCCCCCGTGCAGTGCTCCAGTGAGGYTGGGGTCCCCCTTGGGCCTTGGGGCACCCTGGCCCAAGGAGGGGCGGGCAGCCCCGTCCCCCACCCCGCCTGCTGCCAGCAGCGCCTTCCGGCTCAGGTCCATCAGTGCCTTCCCAAAAAATGCCTCCTGGAACAGGAGGGTTCAGTCAGGATCGGGGGGTCCTCCCCATGATCCCCCCCATCCACCTCCAGCCCTCCATCCATCCCACCTGCAGGTATGGGGGGAACATGTCCTCCAACTTGCTCTTCTTCCGTCCCCGCCGCTTTTTCTTCTCGTCCCCCTCTCCTGAGCCTGGATCCAGGCCAGCCTCGGCTGGGACATCACCTGGAGTCCCTGCAACAGCCCCCCAGGAATGAACACCCACCCCCCAAAAGGGGTCTGGGGCTGTTCCTGTGCCACCAGCACAGCGTTGTGGGGTGCAACCTCAGGGCCCCTCCACATCCCCAGGGATGAGAAGGGAATGGGAAATGAAGAAAGAGAAATGTTGCTGAGAAGGAAAATGAAAAGGGAAGGGAAGGGAAGGGAAGGGAAGGGAAGGGAAGGGAAGGGAAGGGGTACCACTGGGCCCTACCATCCTCAGCGTGTCCCTCAGTGCTCTGCCCCTCACGCCCCACGTCTGGCAGCACCGCTGAGACCTTCTTGAGCCGCGTGTGGGACTTGCGCTGCCGCACCATGAACCCGCCGATGCCTGGGGGGACAGAGAAGGAGGGGGGATCACAGCAGGGCCTGAGGGGTCACAGAAGAGCCCAGAAGGGTTGAATCTGCAGGACACTCACCAGGCCGGTAAGGTTTGCGCTTCCTCTTCTTGCACTCCTCAGGGTCCTCCAGCCCTTTCCCCGAGTCCCCATCAGCTCCGACATCGCGGTCAGGGCTGGCCGAAGCCTCGAGCTTGATCTCACACTCCATGTGCTCCACACCCACTGCCGGGGGCAGCAGCGCACATTAGTGGGGTCCCCTGACAGCCCCACACTGCAACCTCCCAGCTCTCCCACCAGGAACACTCACCCTCAGCTTTGAGCAGCTCATCAGTGTCCAGGTCACCGTCCTTCTTGTCCTCAGGGCCCAGGGGGTCACCCCCCTCCAGCCCCCCATCCCCATTGAGGGTGCCCGGGCGGGCCTTGCGCTGCCGCCGCTTGTGCAGGGGTGACAGGGTCAGGTTTCGCAGCACGGCCATCCCTGTCTCTGTCAGCCACACGCCCTCGAAGCGGAAATACTGGGGCTCTGAGGGGACAAACACCAGTGATGGGGACAAATGCCAGCACTGGGTGCACGGCCAGAAGAGGGCACAGCCCTGGGAACCCCACGGCCCTGGCACGACCCCGCACATACCTGGATCCTTGGCTTTGATCATCTCTGCAGAAGGTGCGGGCACTGTGGCAGGAAAGCAGAGGGGCAGGTGAGTCCCCACACCACTCAAATGCCTCGCAGGTCCCCCCGAGTTTCCCCTGCCCCGTGAGCTCACCGGGTTTGACCACGTAGGGCTGGCAGGCGCTGCAGTCAAAGCCTTCATCTGCAGCCTGCTCCACCTCCTCCTCAGTGAAGAGGCTGTCGCACGCAGCGTGCAGCCACCTGCGGGCAGTAGGGGGGACCTATCACACACCACAGCCTTCCCTGAAGGACCCCAAATTTGAGCCCCTCAAGGGCAGGCCACGGTGCTCACCGATCGCAGTGCCGGCACTGGATGAGCAGGTCGTCCTCCACGTACTTCTCGCGGCAGAAGGGGCAGACGACGAGGCTGGCGCAGGGCGCGCAGTGGGTGTAGTTGTTCTGCCACTCGCAGTGGAAGCCGGGGGATGCAGCCCCACACTGCACACAGCACACGCACCTGCAGAGGGGGATCCAAGGGGTCAGCCGCAACACCGAGCTCCTCCCGTGGCTCCCCTCGTGTCCCCCACGCACCACTTGCACTTCCAGCCGCCCTTGGGCACGGTCTGCAGCGGAGGGTCCAGGCAGTAGGTGTGGTAGCTGATGTCGCAGTCGTCGCAGAGCAGCAGGCGCGAGGGGTCGGAGGCTTTGCCGCACACCTCGCACACGATGCACTCCACGCAGCGCCAGCCCTTCAGCAGCATCACCTTGGTGATCTGGGGACATGAGAGGGCAGCCATGTGAGGCCTGGTCACGGCCACCAGGGGCCCCAGGCTCGGTGTGGTTATGGGGGACATGCCAAGGCTTGGCACGGTCACACCAGAGSACAACTCAACACACAGACATGCCAGGCATGACCTCGTGTGTGCCCCTGGGGGGGACAGCACAGTCCTGGGATGGGGCCAGGGGTCCTGGGCCCCCTCCTCACCTTGCTGTTGACACAGTAAGGGTGGTAGCACTGAGAGCACTGGGAGCAGGCAAGGAGGTGCCCCTCGGCCCCACGCCCAAAGCTGCCGCACACCACGCACATGTCCTGCGGGGGAAAGGTCGTGAGTGAGGAGACAGTGGCTGGCTGAGGAGAGAGTGAGTCTGTCCCACCCTGTCCATCTGTCTGTCCTGCCATGSCCTGGTTACCTGCATGAGCACAAACTTGTCAGTGTTGGAGAAGAGGACAACCGTGTTCTGCATTGTGTCATCATCGTCCTCGTCCTCCTCCTTGCTGGGCGAGCTCTCCACATCAGCGAGCTGAGGACAGAGAGGAAGGCTCAGCACTGAGGACACCCTCTCTGTGCAGTCTGGGGGGCACCAGGAAGAYACAGGGGCAGCAGAACCCCTTCCCAGAGGGAAGCCTCATACCTGCCTTATGCTTTTGTGGTGAAGCCCCCAGACTCAGCAAAGGCCCAGGCAGTTCCATCTCCCATGAGATTCCAACCCACCCCACACTAAGGTCTCTTAAGTCTTTCCAAGGGAAGGATGATGGGGAAGGGGATGTGGGAGACTCTCAGCTCTCAACCTAACAGCTCAAAGATTCCCTGGACCCCCACTCTGCCCCAGCCCAGCCTTACTGCTAAGGTGTCAACAGACGAGGTGGTCGACTTCAGGCGTGCACGGCCCCGGCCTCGGCCCCCATGGGACCCACCTCGGGGGCGTCTCCGCCCAGGGAAGCTGCTGCTGCGACCCTGTGGCCAAGGGGAGAGGYGAGTTACAGCACCAGGGGGCCCAGTGGGACCCCCATGCCAGGGCCACAGAGGGGCACTGTCCCCATCCCATCCCACGTGCTCAGCCTTCACCCACTTGCTGCAGGGGCAGCCCAGGGAGGGGACGTGACCCCAGCAGGGTTCTCAGGGTGAGGGGTCCCCCCAAAACTGGGGTGAGCGGGGTCCCCCCGTACCTGCTTGACGCGGGAGCGCCCTGGGGAGCTGCGGCGCCGGCTCTTGTCCCCGTCACCCTTGGCTGCTGGCTCAAAGAGCAGCGAGTCATCAGTCTCGGCACCCAGAGGCAGCGACCCAGCGTCCTCCTTCTGCAGGCTGGCGTCAGCYGAGGCCGGACCCAGCTCAGGGGACAGTGAGCCCCCACCCTCAGGGTCTGGGGACCCCAGCAGTGGCTCCGAGCCAGGGAAGCTGCTGCTCGTGTCCCCCTGGCTCAGGTTGGAGATCTCGTTSAGGATGTCAGGCCGTGGGCGCAGTGCAGGGGGCTCGGGGCACCCCTCGTCCCCGTGCCCCAGCAGCTTCTCCCCGGTAGTGCACACCTCCATGGGGGTCTCAGGGCCCAGCTCCTCCGGTTCCAGGAGCAGAGGGGACCCTGAAGGGGWGACCTTGACTTCAGGGTCCCCCCCAGCCCGGCTTTCCTCCAGCGCATCCTCCTCGCTGAGTGGTGGGGAGCTTCCACTGGTGCCTTCCCTCTCCAGCCTCGGTGCCTCTTCTTCCTCCTCTTCCTCCTCCTCAGGCAGGCCTGGGAAGGGCCCCAGCTCAGGGGCTGGGCTGCCATGCGRGGCATCTGCAGGGGGGCTGGCTGGGGACTCCCTCTCGCCACCAGCCATCTCCATCTCCTCATCCTCGGGTGGCTCGGTGAGGGCCAGAGTGACAGCAGGGGAGCCCAGGGGTGGCGGTGGGGAGCCAGGGGGGTCGGTGTCCATGGCGGTGCCAGGGCTGCCAGGGGGCTCAGGCAGAGCTGGGGTGGGGGGCTCGAGCACCTCGTCCTCCTTGGCGTCAGGGGAGGGGACTGGGGTCCGTGCAGGTGAGATGGCACGGAGAGCTGGGGGTAGAGAGGGGGGAAGAGTAATATCACAGCCCACCCAGAGACACCCACCCCCTCCAATCCCAACCCTGGTGTTTCCCCAGACCMACCTGGGGGAGCTGAGGGTGGGGGTGTCATCTCAGGGGGCAGCGAGGGCTCTGGCTCCAGTTCCATCTCCTCCTCAGGGAGCACCTCTGGAGCCAGGGCTGGTGCTTCCTCTGCCACTGTCACCTCGGGGAGGAGACCTGGAGGGATGGGGATGGGGTGAGGGAGTGTGGGGGTCCCCCCACTCCCCTCTGCCACCCAGCCTGGGATTGAGAGGCAGGACCCTCCCCTAGCTCCCCACATAACCCAAACAGGGCACCAGCACATGAAAAGAGAAGGAATACAGAGATTAGGCAAAGACAGTGCTGAGAAAAGCCCCTGGTGCAGGACCCCCACACCCATGGGACACAAAAGGAGGGGGAAGAGGACAGTGAAGAGTCCCCAAATTACCTGGTGGTTTCAAGTCCTCCTCGGGGGGCAGCTCACTGGGGACTGGCTCTTCAAGGGGCAACTCAACAAGGGGGGGCTCTTCAGGGCTCAGCTTCTCRGGGGACAGCGCTTCAGGAGGAGCTTCCTTGGGGAGCAGCTCACTGGGGGGTGGCTCACTGGGGGGCAGCTCGTCGGGGGGCAGCTCCTCGAGGGGCAGCTTGTTGAGGGGCAGCTCCTCGAAGGGTGACTTGAGGGGCGGCTCGTCAGGAGGTGGCTCGTCGAGGAGCGGCTCGTCGAGGGGAGGTTTGGGGGGTGACCCGTTGGGGGGCAGCTCATCAGGGGGTGATTTGTCAATGGGCAGTACTTCAGGGGGCAGCTCATGGGGGGGTGACTTTTCACACGCTGGTTTCTCAGGGGGCATCTCGGCAAGGGARGGGATGTCGAGAGGCTGCTCATTATGGGGTGGTTCACTGGGGGGCAACTCCTCAGGGGAGGGTCTGTCAGGGGGCAGCTCAGCAAGGGATGGTGTCTCGAGGGGCAGCTCCTCAGAGGGAGGCTCCTCAGGGGGCAGCATGAGAGGAAGGGGCTCCTCAGGGGGCTGCACATCAGGAGGCTGAATGTCAGAGGGCTGCGTGTCGGGGGGCRGCTGATCAAGGGGCAGTTCATCAGAGGGCAGTTCTTCGGGGGTTTCCTCACTGGGGGGCATCTCCACAGAGGCCAGCTCGCCAGGAGGAGACTCAGCATTGCCTGGGGGAGCCTCCTTGGGGTCTGGGGGTGCCTCTTTGGGGTCTGGGGGTGCCTCTTTGGGGTCCACGAGGGGCTGCGTCTCCTCATCACCCCCCACAGGCTCCAGTTCAGGCGGGGGCACAGGCGCATCCATCGGCTCACTGGGGACAGGGGACTCTGACCTGGGATGGGGGAACCTGGGTGAGGGGACAGCACTCAGGCCACCCCATCCCCAGTGCTGTGGGACACATCCCCCCACCCACAAAGGGTCTGACCACCCCCTCTAAACCAGCAGCCCCATCCCCACTCACATCTGGGCGGGCRGGCTGGGCCGTGGTGAGTGTTCTGGCGCCGTGGGGACATCAGCCGTGGCACGGCGCCGCTGGCAGTCCCCACACACTGTAGASCCTGGGGACCACTGGCAGCTGGAGTCAAGCCCTGTGGGGTGCTGGCCGCAGTCTGAGCAGACCCAGCAGTTCTGGGGGGGAAGCAGAGATGTGTCAGGGGGTGCAGTAGGGGGCTGGCTGCACCCCTGAGCGAGAGCAGGACATACCTTGCACTTCCAGGAGGCGGTGGGGAGGCCCTGGGTGGCTGGCTCCATGCAGGAGGTGTGGTAGCCCTTGTCACACGCCTCACACACCAGCATCRCAGAGTCCCGGCTGGGCTGCCTGTGGGGCGCAGGGGCAAGTGAGGGCTGGGACCCCTCCTTGGGAGCATATCCTGCTCCCCACCACAGGGCTGGGGGCTCACCTGCAGATTTGGCACACTTTGCACTTGGGGCACTGCCAGCCCRAGCGTTTGCGAGGTGTCAGGGAGATGTCCAGGCAGGCCCCGTGGAAGTGCTGCCCGCAGCTGGTGCAGAACACCAGGTCCCGCAGGTCGCCCGGCTCGTTGCACACCGAGCACCGCACGTCCTCTGTCAGCCAGGAGAGAAGGGGGTCAGGGCTGTCTACTCGTGGGGTTCTACCCTGCCAGGACCCCTCATCAGGGCAGGAGGGGTCTCAGCACCAAGGGGTGGTGTCCCCAGCCCCGCTCACCCATGTCCACGGCCTCAGCCACGTGCTCGGGGCAGAGCAGCCGCAGGGTCTTCATGGACTGGAAGCAGCCGCTGGCGGCGGCACAGGGGAAGTGGTAGAGGCGGGAGCAGCCGGCGGCCGCCCGGCACGGGATGGTGGCCCCCGCCCGCCCACAGCATTCACATTTCTGAGGGCAGAGGAGTCCGGGGGGGTCAGCGCTGCTGCAGGGCAGCCAAACCGAGCCCCTGCCATCCTCCCAGACCCTTTGGAATGTGCTCACCTGTGAGATCCCTGAGAAAACAGCTCTGGCCACGCCAGCCACCTCCGGCCCTGCACCAGCTGCCCAGGCCGCACACCAGTGGTGCACCCAGCAGTGCCCTGTGGGGAGAGGGTGTCAGGGACAGCTTGGGGACACCAAGGTGGCAGGATGGGAACCCCCGTGCTGTGACCACACTCACCTGTTGGCTCGAAGAGCTGCACTGGAGTCACCCCCTCGGAGAAGCCAATCTGTGCCAGGCCATCACCCGTCAGCTCTGGCTCTGGGGGGAGCTGGCTGGGCCCTGGGGGAGGCTGGCCAGGCCCATCAGGGGGCTCGTGGCCCACCAGCCGCTCGGGCCAGTCGGGCACCGGCTCGAAGCGCTGCAGCTCCCGCTGCCCGTGTAGGCTCCAGTCCCCACAGTTGCAGAGGGCACAGCGGCGGCCCAACGGGCTGGGAGAGGACAACAGAGGGTGTCAGGGATATTTAGGACCCCCCAATAGCTCCACACAACCCCCAAGTCCTCCCACCCTCACCTGCCAGCCTCGGGAGGTGCCTCCATGCCCGCGCTCTCCGGCTCTGGCCCCGCAGAGGCTCCTTCGGGGGGTTTCAGGGGGTCCCCCTCGGCGCTGCCCATCTCCTCCGAGGCCATGACCCCGTCRGCTGTGGGGAGAGAGGGTGTCACCACCACAGAGGAAACAGGGACAGGTCCCCAAAGTCCTGCCCTGGCTCACCTGGCGCGGCTGCATCCTTCTCCTCACTGGGCACCTTCTGTTCGTCCATCCTGCCTCTGGYGTTCCTGGGGGGCCACAGCTGTAAGGAGGACATCTGTCAGCACCGGGGATGATGACACCTTCCCCAGCACCCTTGCAGCCCCCCATGACCATCTACTCAAGGGACAGGGCAGCATCTTCCCATCGCTCTCCCCAAGGCAATTTGCAGGCTTTGGGACTGGGAATGTCCCCCAGGAGCAGAGGGTGGCTCCCTGCTCCCAAGGGGTCCAGGAGACCCCCTGGCCTCACCCATCACCCTCTGCCTTCCAAGCCCTCCATAAGTCCAGGCAGTGACACCCTAACATACCTGGGGCAACCAAACCCCCAAGTGACCTCGATTAAACCGTGGGGTCAGTAACCCTGACTCTACCACACACCAACACCCCAGGGAGTCACCAAGACCCCTGAGGAGCCCTAAAGAGCACCCCCAGTGCTCACAGCAAAGCTGGGACCCCCCAGTGCCTCCCACATGGGGGATCTTCAGGAGGAGTTTGAGATGCAGCAGAAAACGGCATCCCCACCACCAGCACCTGCCTGTGCCCCTACTTCCTCAGGCCCAGCAGCAATCCTACACAGCACAGGGGGGCCCGGAATAGCTACTGGGGGAAGACTCACCCAAAAACGCGACACATAAACTGGGGAGGGGGGGCATGCCCTGATCTGCAGCCAGCCCCTCCCAACCCTGCCTCATGTGCACCCCAAAAACCCGAGAGGACGCCGGCACCACGGGGGCAGTGAAAGGCACCCCAAACCTGACCAGGAGCCACACACGGGGTGAGGGGGGGAGGTCTGAAGGGGACCCGCGGGCACGGGGGGGCCCCCAACGCAGAGTCCAGGGCACCAGGGAGGGGGGGACGCGCTGGGGCAGCGCCAACCCCCCAAAAACCCGAGACGGCGCGGGGAGGGCGGAGGGAGCCCCCGGCGGGGTCCCGGCCGCGGGGCAGGAGCGTCGTGTCCCACCCAGCACCCCCCCGCACCACGTCCCGGTGGGCCCGGGGGTATTCGGGCCCTTCCCGGAAAGGCTCCGGCGCCGGGGGGAGGCCCGGCCCGCGCCCCCGGGTGGGCCGAACCACCACGCGGGGACACCCCCACCCCACACCCTCGCCGGTGCGCCCGGGCCACGCTTCCCCCGCTCCCCGGTGCAACCGGGGGGTCGAGCCGGCCAGGCCCCGATCCCCGGCCCACCGCGGCCTACGCTGGCACCGGCACCGGGCCCCGAGCGACGGGCCCGGCCGTACCTGCGCTGCAGCCTCCCGAGCCCCACCGGTACCGGACACAAAGGCGTGGGAGCCGCGCTTTGGGCCCGGCCCCGGTCAGGCCTTACCGGGAGCGGCGGCACGGCGGAGGCGGCGCGGCCCGAGCCCGCACGACCGCGGGGCCGCTCCTTCCGGGGCCGCCGGGGCCCGTCCCGCCAGCGCAGGCCCCCCGGCGGGGCCGTTTGCACCCCCGCGCCCCCCGCCCGGTGCTCACCCCCGCGGCCGCCCTACGCCGACGGGCCTCGGGGCGCGGGGCGTTCGGTGCTCCCCGGCGCGGCCATTTCCAGAGGAAAGTAGGTCCCGCCGCCCGCCCCCGCCCCGCCCCGCCCGCCCCGCCGGGGCCGCCGCCGCGCTGGGTCCTAGGGGGGAGCCACGGACCGGGGGGCGCCGCCGCTCCCGCACTACTTTGGGCGGCGGGGGCTGCGGGCGGAAGGAGACGGTGCGCGGCGGGCGGGCGCTGCGGCCGCAGGGGGGGGTGCGGGGGGTGTGACGGCGCGCGCGCGGCCGCAGCGCACGCTGCCGGGCGGGGCGGGGGGAGATCCCTCCGCCGCGCTTAACCCCGGCGGCGCCGGGGCGGGAGCGCACGTGGGCACCGAGGGGGCGGGGCCGGCGGCGCGAAGCTCCGCCCACTCCCGGGACCGGCACCGAGGCGGCCCCGAGAGCGGACAGAGGGAGCCTTCCGGGATCGCGATGGCCACGGGGTTAGAGGAAGGCAGGGTGGGCTCCGCGATGGGGTCCTCCGAGCAGCCGGCGGGAGCGGGACCGGTCACGGTGCCCCGGGTCCGTGTCTCCGTTATCAGCCGCTGTGTCCGGTCCCAGCATTCCCCGTAGCAGCCGGCAGGACCGGTCCCGSTGTATCCGGAACAGCTGCTGTGTCTGGTGCCGGTGTCCCCGGAGTAGTCGCTGTACCGGTCCTGGAGTCCCCGGTCGCAGCCGCCATGCCCGGTCCTGGGGTCCCCGGTAGCAGCCGCTGAGCCCGGTCCTGTTCACGGCCACCCCGTGCTGCTGCTGAGCCAAGGTCCTGCGCCACGCGCGCCCGGTTCCGGTATCCGCGGAGCAGCCGGTCCTGCTCCCYCCCGCACGGTCACCGTGAGCCCCATGCACACCCCTCGTGGACCCCAAACCCTAAGGAGTACATGGAGCCGGTACCCTCCGTGTGGGGCCACATCAGCCCCCTCGGACCCTGAACCCCCCGGGGCCCCCAGCCCTGAGGAGGGGTAGGGTGGTCAGACCCAGGGCCCCCAGACCCAGAGATCTGGGAGGGCTGTTGAGGGGGTGCAGCCCCCCTGAGCCCCCGGGCTGCCCTACCCTGGCCCCAGCACCCCAATAGCCTACTTCCCACCCCCCAGCAGCTCCTGTTCCTCTTTACCACCATAATTGGGTAATTAGCAATAATTAGCCCGACTGGGTGGAGATAAGCCACAAGGGGAACTGCAGCCAGAGTGCCCCCCCCACACTCACGAAGCAGGAGCTGAAGTTCTTAGGGAGAAAAATGGGGGGGACAGGGCTGAAGAACCCCCCAAAGGTCCCAGTGAGGCCCTTGGGGTGCTCAGCCCCATGAGGGTGGTGGGGCTCAGCCCCACAGCACATCCAGAGTTGGACAGACCCCCCGTGCTGCAGTGTTGGAGGGGGCCTCACATGCTGCCCCCCCCACCCCCCCCAGCAAGGAACAGCCCCCCCAGTCCAGGGGTTTACAGACAAAACAACGTTTAATTGTTCCAGCCCTGACTCCCACGGGTCCAGCCCAGCCGGACTGCGGCCCCACGCTGGGAACAACACCCGCATTCAGCCCTGGCTGCCACGGCAGGAACGGCCCAGACCTGTCCTTGTGCATGTGGGGGACAGCMGTGATGAGCTGGGGGGACTCCTGGCTGGGACAGAACCCCCAGCCTGCTCCCACCCCTCTGTGCAAAGTGAGGGGTTCCCCAAAACCACTGCTGTGGTCTGGGTGAAGGTCCTGGGGAAGGGTCTGGTGCATCCAGGGGTCCTGTCCCATCCCAGGGATCACATCAGGCAGCAGCTGGTGGATCTGCCATAGGAATTGTCCACCTGGTTGATCTCCTCAATGAGCTTCATGATTACCTGAGGACGAGGGGCCATCAGTGTCAGCACATTGGGAACCCCGCTGCCAACCCCGGGTGGGCTCCGTCCCCCAGACCCAACTCTCCTTGGCTGAGGACTCGAGGAGAATGGCCCCCCATGACTCTGCCAGCCTCTTCCCTTTATCTGTTCTCAATTCCCAGCTGAGGACACAGCAAGGGACAGGCAGGATGTGCCACTGGGACACACACGCACACGGGACCCCCAGAACCCCCCTTACCTCTGTAGGGCCAGGTCTGCCTTGTTCCCCACAAGCACCACGGGCATGCTGCAGGCACCAGGAGCAGCAGGGCCCAGACCACCCTGGGCCCCCCTCCCAGGGAGGGGCAGCACCTATCCTGTCTTYCCTCAGCTCTCATACACCTTGTTGTGGAGGGTCTTGACCACCTGGAAGCTGTGGGGACAAGGGGACATCCAGGCACTTCTTCCCCCTGAGRGGTCCCCCCTATCCCAGGTGTTTGGGGGGCTCCTCACCTCTGCAGGGATGTCACCGAGTAGACCAGGATGTAGCCATGGATGCTGATGATGAAGGAGAGTGGCAGGATGGTGTACTCGTCCTGGGGGGACAAAACTGGTGGCAGGGGTAGCTGAGAGCCCAGCAGCTCCACAACACCCCCAGACACCCCCAAATGCCCCAGCATTACCTGCCTGGCTGTGTCCACCAGCTGCAGCTGGAGTTCATCCTTGCCCACCACCACTGCCTTGTAGGCTGCAAGGGTGGCACCAGACCAGGGGGGGCTGCCTGGGACCCCCAAATCCTCCCCTCAAGGCTCAGTCAGACCCACTTCCATCTCATTCCAGGGGCACCTCAGCCCCCAGCACAAGGTTTTGGGGCACAACCCACCCCCCACAGAAGTGGGGGCACGTCAGTCCTCATCACCTGGGGCCCCACAGGGGTATCAGGAAGAGGGACCCRGGTAGGCAGCCCCCCACCCACCGTCCTGCGTGGGACTTACTGCTCTCTACCGTGGGCTCGTAGCACTCCACGAACTTTCCCTCCACGAATGGATGGGCCATGGAGGTTTTACCTGGGTGGGGGGAAACAACAAGGCTGGGTGGTCCCGGCATCACCCCGGGGCAGGGGACGGAGGTGGACAGAGAGACGGGAACCCCTTCCCGGGGCGGGTTCCAGAGGGCACGGCCCCGGGGCCACAGGGGGTCCCGGAGAGGCTGCCCAGGCTGAACACGACCCCAAACCCCACTTGGGGTGGGGACCCACCATGCTGAACCCCTTCGGTGAACCCACTGTCCCCGGTAATCCCTAGTGGAGCAGCCCCGCTCCCACGCACCCGCCGGGCAGGGACCCCCGGAGGGCAGGGTCCCTCTCCGGAGGGCAGGACACCTCCAGGCCGCGTCCCCCCGCACTGAGCCACGGCGCGGTAGCCGAGGATGAGGAGAACTTTACGACGCCGGCCGGGCGACACGGCCCGCGGGGCGGCGCGGGCGGGCGCGGCAAACGGCGCAATAAACCGCCCGCCGTGCTGGGGGGCGTGGCCGCCGCCACTACACCGGCGGCCGCACGTGACCACAACACCGCCCGCCCGCTCCCATTGGCTGCGCCGGGCGGAGGGGGCGGGGCTCAGCGGCGGCGCAGGCGCCTTGGGCGGAGGGGCGCTCCATTCATGAAAACGGAGGGAAGGGCCGTGGCCACGTGGTGGTCGCGCGTCTGAGCGGGAATGGGGAGGGTGGGGGGGAGTGTCCTGGTCCTGTCCCCTCCATCCCCCCCCAACTTGTCCCGGCCTGGAGAGACCCGGGAACACACACACTTCTGCTCCCCGAGATCCCCATCGCGGCCTCCCCCGGCCCTAGGACCCTYTGGCCCCCAGGGATATTTCAGGATGCTTTGACTCCTGCCCCAGGGATCCTGAGCCTCTCGTGATGCCCGACTCAAGCCTCAGGGACTCCCAGCCTAGGAATACTCCAATTTCCTGCTGTGCCCAACCCCAGCCCCAGGAACCCACAGCCCTGTGGGGATACCCCAGTTCCTGAGGGCTGTATTGCTATTCCCCTCACCAGAAGCTGAGTCATAAGCTTGTCTCCATCTGACCAAAATTTGGARGAGAAAGTGAGGGTTTTGCCCATCTGAGGGCCAGAAAGGCCAGGGGGAACTGGGCTCCCTACTCCCCAGAGCCCCAGGATGTCAAACCCCCAGGGATAACCCAGCCCCCTGCAATGCCCTACCCAGTTCCAAAATACCCCAGCTGGATACACCAGCTGCTCAGGATGCCTGACCCCCACCCCAGTGACCCCCAGACCCTGGGATACTCCAGACCCTCAGAATGCCCAGCCCCAGGAACCCGCAGCCCCCTGGGAGGGTCAATTCCAGCCCTCCCAGACTCCCCAGCCCAGGCTCACATATCCCCCACTTCCAGCCACAGCTCCAATTGGGTGATAAACTTCCTTTATTTTCCCAAACAATTAAATAGTAGTATTTCTTTTGGTTTTTTAAACTGAAGTGGTTAAAAGCAGGCTGCCCCCTGCCCCGTGGGGTGAGCCCCGCTGCTGGGGCAGGCAGACATGGGGGACATTTATATTACCATTTATAAATAGAAAAATAAAACTCTCAAGCAGGGTGGGTTAGCGGTTAGCATGGTTAGAGTTGGACCTGGCACAGGGAGCCCGTGCCCATGGCAGACACCCGGTGCCCATGGCAGACACCCCATCCAGCCGCCCTGTGGTGCAGGGACAAGGACACTGTGGGTGACAGGGACAGACCCAGAGCAGGGGGATGGGCAGGAACTGCTGCCAAGTGCTCAGTGTTGGGGTGTTTTTGGCATCCCCCCACCTGGATTTGGCCCCAAAGCAGGGTCTGGTGGTGCCTGGCTGTGGCTTGGCAGGCACCAACCCCGACCCCAGCGCAGTGGTTAATAAAGCCATAAATACCAGGAGAACATGTGGGGGTCCAGGTTTGGGGTCCCAGCTGTGGGGGACTCTAGGACAGAGAACAGGGCTGAGCCAGGTCCCTGGGCCACCCTGTGATATTCCATCCCATCCCCACCACCCTGTGCCCCAGAGCAGTGCTGAGCCCCAACCTTCCCCCAGCACCAGGGGTGCCCCTGTCCCTCCTCCCCGGCTCCGAGGGGTGCCCAGGGCTGGAGCCCCCTGCTTCCAGTGTGCAGTATCACCTACCACGTGATAACTGGGGGGGCAGGGACCCCTACACCTGTAGGGTCTCATGGCCCAGCACACCCCCAGCCAGCCAGTAGAGCAGACGGGAGTACCAGTGCATGCCCACCTCTGGCACCGTCCCATTGCCCACCTCAGGGTGGGCCGGCAGCAGCGAGAGCAGCCCGTGGAAGAGGCGGAGAGGGGCAAAAGCCCGGTGGGCCCAGCGGTGGCTCTCCAGGACGGCGTAGCAGGATGCCAGCACCCCATTGACCAACAAGGTGCCGTGGGAGGTAAGGGGGGCAAAGACCCCCACGCCGTCCTCCCGAGAGACCCTCAACACCCGGGTGGGGCGCAACCCCTGCCCGCCCGCCCCGTGGGCCAGCACGGCGTCACCGGGGCGCACGCGGCGGGCGAAGATGGGCAGGAAGGCGGCRGAGCCGTTAATGGCTGCCCCGCGGGCCGCGAACACCAGGTGGGACGGGGTGAGGAGCAGGCGGCGTGCTGGGCTGGCCGTCTCGATGGCCACGAAGGAGGCGCGTTGGCCCAGGTCCCGGTCGAGGAAGAGCAGCACCTCGGTGGGCACCAGGCGCCCGCCTGGCTCGGCGCCCAGCACCCAGTCACCCTGGCGCAGGTCGGCCAGGCCCCGGCGCTCACCGCTCTCCAGGGTCACGGTGGCGTGGCCAGGAAAGCAGCCACCGGTGCGGAYGGCCAGCGAGTTATCTGGGAGGATGGAGAAAGTTGTCGGTGTCCCCACCAGCCACCTCCACCGGGCCACCACCTCCAGAGGGGAAACGGTAACCCCCAGACCCCCAAACCACCCCCGGAACAAAGCGGGTATTTTCCAAAGCTCCCCCAGTTCCTGCATGCAGCTCCTGAACACTGCAGGGCCCCTTTGTCCGCCCTGCACTGACGCCCTTTGTTCCGGGCTGGAACGGTGACATTTATGGCCATTTTCACTTTCTGTCAATTGTCATTTCTGGACTGGATGGGAACTGCTGGCTGGAGCAACTGTGGAGCTGGGGCCTAGGGGCTGGAGGCTGCAGGGCTGGGAGCTGCATTGCTGTTCCCCTTACCAGGAGCTGAACCACAAGGTTGTCTCCATCTGGCCAGAATTTGGAGGGGAAAGTGGGKCTTTTGCTTATTGGAGGGCCAGACACTGGCTGAACCTGCTGGAGCCAGACACCAACCAGAGCAATAGTCCCACATGGATCCAGGATGCCAAGGGGGAGCAGCAGGAGCTGCTGGGCTTGGAGCTGGGATGTTTATGGGGATGGCAGCCCCTTGCCCTGGTGGCAGCCCCTTCTGTGTGGTACCTGCTTTGACGGAGACGTGGATGTGYGCCTTGGACTCATAGTAGACCCAGTCGAAGCCGGCCTCCACGGCCAGGCGTGCCAGCATGCCGTACTTGTGGCGGTCGCGGTCGGACGTGGTGATGTCCAGCGCCCGGCCCTCGTAGTGCAGAGAGTCGGGGAGGTGGTGC
Source organism: Mixornis gularis (assembly GCA_003546035.1). Taxonomy (NCBI): domain Eukaryota; kingdom Metazoa; phylum Chordata; class Aves; order Passeriformes; family Timaliidae; genus Mixornis; species Mixornis gularis. Next base: position 165,339 of record QVAJ01000558.1, on the reverse strand, counting down.
CCATCCTCGTCCCAGCCCTCTGTCACCCGCAGTTTCACCCCCGGCCACATGTTCATCACGGCRATGGCCAGCGAGTTCACACGCTCCTTGCAGCGCTGTGGGGACACGCCAGCACCGGTGTCACCCTCCCCACAACAGACAGGAACAGACAGRCACACCAGGCCTGCAAAGGGCTTTGAGGGAGCCCAAAGGGGCTGCTGTGGGGGAAGATGTGGTGCCCTCCCAGGGTGCAGAGAAGGTCAAGGCCAAGCTGCCCCCCTGCCTGGATGCAGGTTGAACGTTAACGTGCCCCCAGGTCCCGTGGTGGAGCTGCTCCATGGGCAGCCGGGCAGAACAGGCAAGGGACCCGGACGGGCACCAGGACGGTGTCACCTTCCCCACGGCCACAGCCATGACTGATTAACCTGGTGAGGGGGCTGTGAAGCAGAGCTGTGGGCTGACCCTGAACCAGCCCCAAGTCCCGGCTGACAGGGAGAGCAGAGCGTCCCAGGCGGTTCTGGGGTCGTTCTCCCCATCAGCAGTGGCAGCATTGCCGTGGGGTGCAGGGGTCGGAGCTGCCCCCGTCCCCTCCCGCAGCCGCTGAGGTCACAGCGTCCCTCAGTGCCCCAGTGCCCCCCCCCTCCCCCGTTCAACAAAGCGGCTCCCGGGAGCGCGGGGCCGCGGGGGCGGCAGTGCGGGGCGCGGGCCCGGGGCGGCCGTGCCGGGGGGGGCGGCAGCGGCGGGGGGGCAGGAATGCGCTCGGCCCGGCCCGGCCCGGCCCGGCCACAATAGGCGCTTTCCAGCCCGGAGCTGACCTCAGGCCCCGGGAATGCCGCCGCGGCCACAAAGAGCCCTTTCAGCCACCCGCACTCCGGGCCGGCTCCGCGCTCGCGGCCCCGCCGGGCCCCGCCGCCCCGGTCCGGCCGCCTCCGCCGTCCCGGCTCGCGGGAGCTGCCGGCGCCGCCTGGACCACTCGCAGCATCCCCCGTCGCCATGGCGACCGCGGGGCCGCCCCTCGCCATAGCAACCGTGAGCATCCCGACGGGCGCGCGGCACGTCCCTGGCTCCCGCCGTCCCGGATTCCCCCCACTGTAGAGGGGTAACGGGGCCTCCCCCTCCGCGCTGACCTTGGGGCCGGGGCACAGCGGCGCTGGGGGAATGGAGCCACCGGCACCTCGTGCCCCCGGTGCCATCCCGTCCCGTTAATCCCCGGCGGCCCCGAATGCACAACGCGACGGGGCCTCCTTGTCCCGGGGCTCCGGTGTTGCCCCGTCGCTGCCAAGGGCCGTGGAAGGGAGCAGGGGACGGGAGCGAGGTACCGTGMGGACCGGGCAGGGACCCTGAGCCCCGGGAGGCTCCAGGCTCCGGGTAGGGTCGGTGCCCGTCGGGAGGATCCGTGAGCCCCGGGATTATCAGTGAGCCCTGGAGAGGATCAGTGGTGGCCGGGAAAGCTCCGTGAGCCCCTGAGAGGGTCGGTGCCGACTGAGAAAGGTCCATGAGCCCTGTCGAGGGTCGCTGTGATCCCGCCCGTTCCCCTGCCGCCCCCACGCCCCCGCGCCCCCGGTAGCGAGGCCGGACCGGGCCGGGCCGGGCGCAGCCCCCACCTCGGTCATGAGCCGGTCCGCCCCCGTGTTCTCCTCGTCCTTGAAGATGATGTCGGGGTTGTAGTTGGGCACCAGGTCCCTGAAGCGCTCCGAGCCCCGCAGCACTTTGCCCTCCGCCTTCCCGCTCGCCCCCAGCGTCTGCTCGGGCACGTTGGGCACGAACTGCTTGTACAGCAGAGGCGAAAGCTGCCGCCGCCCCAGCCGCCGCCGCCCCACCGGGCCCCGACCCGGGCCGCAGCCCAGCACCGGCGCGGCCAGCAGGCAGGCGGCGAGCCCGAGCAGGACGAGGGCGAGCGGCCTCCACCGGGGCATCCCGCCCGTCGGGCCACGCTGCCTCCGCGGGTCCCGCTCAGTCGCCGGGGGCACGGGCGGCTGGGGCGGGCATGGTCCCGGTGTGGCGGCCCCGGGGTTTTTAGATGGTCGCGGTGCCAGGGGCGGGTCGGCGCCGTTTCCTTCTCACACCCACGGTCCCGTCGCTGCTGCGGGATCCGCGGCCGCTCGGGACGACTGACCACCCCCCCGTATCCCCCTCTTCGGTGCCGCCACCCACTCGGAGCGCCGCCGGTTGCACGCCCACGGTATCGGCACCTCCTCGCCCGGCGCTGCACCCCGGTCCGGGGAAGTCCCCGACACAGCCCGAGCCTTAGGGAAAGCCCTCGCAGAGCTGCCTCCCAGCACCGGTCACCGGCACCCAGCTCCGGGCGCTGCCCTGGCACTGGGCACCCGGCTGCTGAGGCTGCCCCGGGATCGGCACTGGAATCTTATCCCACGTCCCACTCCTGCTCCCYCTTCCTGTCTAAATCCCGCACTCTGATGCCGTCTCCTCTCCACGGTCCCCGCACTGCGCTCCGGTACCGCAATCCCCCCTTATCCCATCCGAGCGCCGTGATTCTGGTCCTGGGATCTCTCCTGTCACCACCTGTTGGGATCGGGGACCTCTCTCTCCCAGYCCCGGTCCCTCTTCTCCTCCCGCTGTCCCTCGCACCGAGGACCCTCGTTATTCTAAGGCTGTGCCGCCGGTATSCGCACCTGATCCGTCCACTTGGCACAACCCCGCTCCCGGGACCCGCTCCCTGGCACTACCCCGGTCCCCTCTGTTCGGTCCGACCCACGGTCCCTGTCCCCGTTCCTGGCCCAGCCCCCGGTACCGGCTGCCTTGGGYGCTGGTCGGCACCGTGCGCCACCCTCAGCCGCCCCGGCCCGGCTGCCCCCACCGTGGCCGCTCGGCTTCGGCGCTGGGCAGCCCCGTCGGGCCCCGCCTCGGACCCGGCCCCCGGGAGCGGCGACAGCGGCGGCCACATCCCCCGGGGCCGCCCCCGCCGGACTGCCCTGCCCCGGCCGGCCCCTCCGCGCCCCGGGACCGGGGCACCCTCGGACCGGCACCGGGCTCCGCCGGGGATCCAGGTACCGCCGAGGATGGGGCYGGGCTGCTCCGGGACTGGTACCGGGTTCCAAGAGGGACATGGGCACAAGAGCGGGGCACCCCCGGGACCGGGACCGTGTCCCCCGACGCAGCATCCCAGAGCTCCCGGGGGAGCACCCAGGGGTGCTGCGGGCCCCGGCGAGGGCAGGAGGCAGCAGCGGAGGGTTGGGAGCGGTTCGGGGGGGTCCCGGCCACCTTGCCCCCCCCTCCCCCCCCAGCTTCCCCGCAGCCCCKGTGCCAGCCGGGGGTGACTGGGAGGGGAGCAGGTCACGGGGAAATCGCGGGCACCGATGGCCTCATTTCCTGCAATATAAACCAGGTTTCCTGTGCTTCCTGCTCGGCCCTAGCCGGGGGAGAGTGAGAGGGGGGCTGGGCCCCCCACCCCCGCCATGGGGGGGCGGGGGGCGGCCTGGCTCGGCCCCAGCCGGGGCAGGATGGGTGGGGGGCCGGTTCCCGGGGCAGTTTCCGCTCCGGCCGCACGACCCTCCATCCCAGGAGGTGAAGCCTCTGCTTTGCCCCTCACTTGGGGTAGCTCAGCCCATACCCCGAAGCCTCCCAGAACCCCCCAACACGCCCGGGGTCCCTCAGCCGGGGCAGCAGGCAGAGAGCTGCCCTCGCCTGTGGAAGAAACTCGTTAACCCCAACCAGGAAGAGGGTTAATTATGGCCCCATAGGGGCCATAAGGAGGGGCGGGACTGTGACACCCCCCYCAAGGCAAAGACACCCCACCCTGCCCCCTTCCTACTCGGCCCTGCCCTCGGGAGGAATAAACCCCCCAGATTCAAGCATTTTTATATAAAAAACATTCGCTGTTTATTGCTCCAAACAAGTTCTGTGGTAACAGAGACCCGACATACTCATCACATCAAGCTGCTGGGGGTGGGGGGCTTGTTCCCTTCACCCCAGCCCCCCCTATTAGGGACCCCAAAGGCCTCAGGGTGGGTGGGGACAACCAGTGTCCCCCTGCAGAGTGACAGGGATGGAGTGTAGAGTGACTCTGGGCAAGGGAGCACAGGACCCTTTCCCATAGTGTCAGGACAGTCCCTGGGTGAGGTGATATTTAAAACTCAACCAGACCCCAAGGAGCAGCCAGGGGAGGTTGGGGGGAGCCTGGTCATTCTTGCATGAGGTATTTAAACGGGGGGGGTGGGGGGGCTGCAGCCAGCACAGCCTCGGGGGCACCCCACACCCCTTGGGGACGTGTGATGGGAGTGTGGCTCAAGGCCAAGGCTCAGTAGAACAACGCGCTGAGACAGAGCAGGGGGGACAACCCCCAAAGGTGTCTCAGCTTTCCCTGAGGGGCTCTGATGTCCCTGAGGTACCAGGCGCTATCAGGGCCAGCTCTGTGGGTGGCAGCCACCCTGGGGGCCACCACAGTGGGGAGGACACATCCCTGTCCCCCAGCCTTAGCAGGGCTTGCTGCGGATCTGGCAGCGCGTCACGGGCAGCGGCAGCTTGTGCAGACCTGGATACAGGGAGAGTGTGAGAGCTGGGGTGGGGGACAGGGGACACCCCAGCACCCATCTCTGTGTCCCCATGTCCCTGTCCTCACCAAAGGCACGGATGAGCTCGGCCTGGACTGCCCAGGAGACTCTTTTCACCAGGCACAGTGTGGTGAGCCCCGCAAAGCCCATGTTGTAGAGGAAGACRATGTAGAAGTTCCCCAACCAGTTGAAGCGGCCAAAATCCCCCAGGAGGTCAAAACGGGTGATCCCTGCACAGGGGTGGGGTACACTGGTCAGGGCACCCCAATCTGGGGGACACCCCCATCCAGGCATCACCCTGATCCCTCTGGGAGACTCACCCAGTGTCCTGGAGAAGACGGGCAGTGCTGAGCTGAGCACCAGCAGGGAGACACAGTTCCCGATGATCTGGGGAGAAGGAGGAGGTTTGGGGGGGGGACAGTACTGCTGTAGGGAACCCCCAGCCTCGGGAAGGGGCTTTCCAAATGCCAGGGGACCACTGGGGGGTCCTGCCTGACAGTGGGACACTGTCCTGCCACAAGAGGACACCACAAGCAGTGCACAGGGACACATTGTGGGGAACAGGGTCCTGCACCCCCACAGGAGCCCCCCCAGCCCTGTCCTGCTGCTCCCACCTTGGTGAGGGGGGTGTCCTGCCGCTCCGGCAGCAGGCGAGTGAACAGGGGGGAGCTGTAGAAGCCCACRACAGAGGAGACCATTAGGTAGCTGCAAGGAGTGTTAAGGATGAAAACAGGATGGRATGGCGCTGGGAACAGTGTTGGGGACACAGGGGACTTCACAAGTGCCCGCCTGAAGGATACAAAATGAGGACAACCTGCAGTGCAGCTCCAAAGGAACCAAAGATGGAGAAGGAAACTTGGCCCAGGGATGCGTCCTGCAGGGAGAGGAGGGAACAGGTTGGGGAGGAATGGYCCCCAGACCAGCGAGGGACACGACCCTGAGCTGTCCCATCCCCTCACCCAGGTACCTGGATGCCCCGTGGCATTGCAGCATCATCCAGCAGCAGCTCCAGGACATGGAAGCAGACAATGAGCACAGAGATGCCCTGGGAGGAGCAGGGAGTGAGTGAGGGCAGTGCTGAGGATGGGGAGCTCCCTTGGGAGCCCAGGGCCACTCACCGTCAGTGCCAGGAGGCCCAGCATGGCCAGGGGGTAGCCCAGGTTCCTCTGCCAGGGCGATGCTCGGTGCCGCAGCTCTGTGGGGAGGATGTGCCCAGGTGAGAGGAGAGCACAGTTCCCACCCCAGGGTAGGAGACTGAGGGGGTCCCAAAGTGCCAGGATGGGAYGTAACAGCCCCCACCCCATCTCCCACCCACCACCCTCCTTCCATAGAGCATGGACTGCCAGAGACCCAGTGCTCCCAGYGCCAAGCTGGAGGGAAACCAGTATCCCAGCTTTCCCCTCTCCAGGTTCCTCACCCAGCTTCCTCCTCTTGCTCCTGATGGCAAAGAATTGCTCCCGCAGCATCTCCATGTCCAGATTCAGCCAGCAGGAAGCTTTGCCTGCCAGGAGGGAGACCCAAAGGGCTCAGGGGGGATGAGGGCTCCTATGTGGTGGGGTAGAGGGGCCCCYCAATCCACCCCATGCTCCCCTTTTYCAACCAGCAGCACCCACCAGAGCGGATCCTGTGGGACACAGCGGCTTCCTCAAACCTCGTGCAGCTCAGCTGCTCATCCAGGTCTTCCAGGAGCTGGGGATGGGTGAGGAGCCTGTGAGTGGCTGCTGGGGTGTGTGAGTGGCTCCCCATGCCCAAGGTGGGGGACCAGGCAGCCCTGGGTGCAGTCACCCCCAAAACTGGGGCAGAGGGACTGGGGGGAGGCGACACCTTACCCGGGGTTTCACCAGGAGCTTCCCAGTAACAGTGAACATGRTGGAGAGGCCAAAGGGGGTGCACACTGCGGTGGGAGGAGAGGCTGAACAAGARGTACCACACCATCCTACCCCTCCCCACACCCCCAGAAGGATCCTGGAGGTTTCAGCCATGAACCATGGCCCCTCCAATCCCCATTTGCATGGAGCACCCCCAGGGCCTCATGGGGACMCAACTCACACAGCAGAAGCAGGACGCCGAAAAGCGAGATGCAGGAGTAGAGGTAGGGCAGATAATATTCCCAGAGATCTGCGGAGACAGCGGGATCAGGCCAGTGGCACCTTGTTCCATTCAGTGCCAGGATCTGATCCTGGAGCAGGGAGAGCCCAGCACACCCCAGCAGCACCCACCATAGAGCGACTGGCGACTGGCAGCGTCGTTGCCCACGATGGCAGAGGCCACCCAGACCATGCCCAGCACCAGCAGTGTCAGCAGCAGCAGCACCACCGACGTCTCATACACCCTGGCCATGATGCCCTGCAGGAGCTGGGTTAGCAGGGGGTCACAGAAGAGGGGACAGGGGGGACAATGTGTAGGATCACCCACCTTCTTGGATCCTGCAAACCCCTCTGACTCGGTGAAGAAGTAGGCAAAAGGCATGAGGAAGACCAGGGACATATTGGAGAAGAGGAAGACCAAATTCCAGAGGCCTGGAAGAGGGGGTACAGCATGGGGTGAGCTCCCAGGCAGGGCAACACTGACCCACMGATTTTGGGGACACCCCAGGGTCACCCCGTGCACCTACCATGGATGAGGGATCCGTTCAGCCACTGGATGTAGTAGTTCTGGGGGAAGGAGAGCAGCACCTCGTTGCTGATGATGGAGAAGGGCAGGAGGAGGACGGCACCCAGTGCCACAGCCAGGGTGAAGGTACAGAGCTCCAACCTGCAGGAGGGACAGGCATCACCTCTGGGTCAGGGTTCCTCTGGGTGTCACAGCCCAGCTCTGCCCCCCAGCGTCACCAGCACCCAGAGGACACGGTGTCCTGGCTGAGGAAGTGGCCGAGTGTCAAGCGGGAACTTACGCAATCTTGTTGACAGCAGCATCCTCGTCATCGTGAACTGTGGGGACAAAATCCCAAAGCAGAGGGTTGGGGGAGGTAGGGCTGCCCAGAGCATCGCTCCCTGCCCCCTGCCCAAGTTCTCCCCACTCCAAATGYTACAGAAATCCTCCCAGGAAAATTGGGCTTTGCTCCCACTTAGGGCAGCTGGGGGGTACTTGGCAGCAATTGGTGTCACGGCAACCAGGCTGTGGCAGGACCAGGGCTCCTGGAGGAGGCCAAAAGCAACRGAGGAACAGGAAGAACCCTTGGGAGGCTGAATGTGACTGTCAAGGGCTGCCTGGCTCTGGCAGCTCCCMCTCTCTTACCTGCTGTGAAATCCGTGTGCTTCTTAAAGTGGGTTATGATGAAGTGGCAGAGGATGTAGAGGCTGGCGAAGAGCAGGGCACAGATCTGTGGGCAGAGGAKTGTGGGCAGTGTGGTCATGCCCTGTGGGCAGCACCCGGCTCCTACCCCAGGTGATGCTGCCAGCCCTGGGGCTTGTCAGCTCCACCCTATTTGTTTTTCCACTCCTGGCCCTGGTTACACCTCACTCGTGTGCTCAGACCGATCTGTTCAATGGGGAYTGCACACAGGGTTCACACATGGGTGCCCACAAGCTGGCACAGCACCCAGGCCRGGGGGCTGAGAGCCCACCCAATAATGTCTGAATCAGCCCGTGCCAGCAAATCTGTGACCCCGTGGGACATCCCTGAACTGCCCAATCCCACAGCCTTAACTGGCACCAGCAGCCAGCAGAGCCACAGGAACAGCCTTGAATCAGGCGCCAAGGATATCTGCGGTGTCCCTCCTGCCCCCGCAGGAACGCCGAGGTCAAGCCAGAGCAGGCGATGTTCAGGGAACACGGCGACCTTTCATCCCACTGGATACGCGTCAGGATGAGGAAAGGTCGCTCAGATCCTCCACCTTGGCACAGGTGCAGTGGGGAGCAGCTCTGGCACGTCCCTTCTGCCTGACTGGGGGTGCTCTGGCCCTGGCTGAGGGTCCCCAGGATCTGCCAGTGGGGTGGCAGGGAGCCCCCAGAGCTGGCCCAGCTCTGGACTCCCAGAAAGGCAGTGCCCAGCAGATCCTTCTGCTCCTGCTCCCACCCAGTGAAGGGTCTCAGGSCGCAGGTTCCCTCCTGCCATGGGCTGTAGCCCACAGACCAATGCTGTCCCTGGTGGGGGGATCCCCAACACCATCTGTACTCAGCGAAGTCGGGCCAAGTAAGTTTTGTGCTGCCCGTGCCAAGCCAGGGGCTCCTGGGTGAGATTCAGCTCCCTGGKATGGAGGTCTGGGGGGCTCCAGGGCAGAGGTGCTGGGCTCAGGCCACCAGGTCTTCCCTGTGGGCACCAAATGTGGCACTGAGGCTGCACCAAGGTACCCTCAGCACTGCCGGTCAGAGCCCACTTGGSTGCCCTGCATGCAGCATCCCAAAGGCCCAGAGGAGATGCCAGGACCAGGACATCGAGGTCATCCCCATCCTTRAGCCTGTCACAGTGGGAGCAGCGAAGCAGACCCAGCTGGCTCCCTCTGTGGTACCCAAAGTTTAGGGGGCTCTGTAGGGTCCCGTCCTGCCGACATCGAGCTGCTGGCCTGGGGACAAGGAGCCTGGCGTGGGGCTGGCCCGGTTCTGACACCACCRCAGCCCAGCACCCCCAGCCCTCCCAGCACAACGGGAGCGCAGCTGGGACTGCTGGAGCCGGCACAGGGGTCGCGGCAGGGGCTCAGCAGGGTCCAGCCCTGGCGCCCTGCTATCTGCTGGGCACACGCAGCCGAGGCGGCTCTGGCCCCGATAAGCACRGGGTGTGGAGAACTGCCACAGCCAGGCCGTAGAGCTGCCACCGGGGATCCCCATGGTCCCATGGAGGGCTGCGAGCGCCCAGCCCCCCTCTCACCTCTCCCCGCCACACCAGACCCCTTCCCCCTCTTGCCGCCCCTCCCCGCGGCCCCCGRGTACTCACAATGCACTCGCGGACCCTCTCGTGGAAGAGCTGCTCCCGCACGGCCAGCGCGTCATGCTCCAGAGGGGCCATACTGCGGCCAGCATGGCAGGGGCAGGACGGCAAGGCCGGTACCGCCAGCCGGTCCAGCCTCTCCGGTACCGCCGGGAATCGCCGCTCTGAGCTCGCCGGGTCCAGCCCAGCGCCGCCGCCGGTGGCCCCGCCCCCGGTCCCCGCTCCGGAGTACCCGCTCCACCAGGGCCCCACAATGCCCGGCAGGCCCCGCCCCCGGCCGCCCATTGGCTCCGGGGCTTGAATGAGGCTAAGCTCATTGGCCGAAGTGCGGCGCGACGTGCGCTGATAGGCTGAGCCCGCCCGCCGCTCCCACGGGCCCGCGGCCCCAGCACAGCCCCCCCCCGGAATTAGGAGCAGGGATGGAGCAAATCCTGGGACACAGCTAATCCCGGGCGCGTTAATCCCGGAGAGCCGCGGGGGGTAGGGCCGGGCTCCCGAGGGCACGGGGCAGGGCATGGCCCTCCTAGGGGGGGGGGGGGGGGGCCCCCCCCCCCCCCCCCCCCCCCCAACTAGCAGAGCAAGAAGGGCTGGGGCAGCTCGGGTAGCAGCAGCACCATGCCAGCTGCCTCACTGGGCACAGACAATAGGGACAGTCTGTTCCCATGGGATGAGGCCAGGCGGCGCAGGCCAGAGCAGGCGCTGACACAGAGGGTTTGTATCCGACACAGTGTAGCTTCTCTTAAAGCCTTTTATTCACAGACACGGTACAGACACATGGAAAATCTGCATGATCACATCCGAGAGGGCAGCACACCCTTGGTCAGCCCCACGGGGCCAAACCCCACGCAGTGCACAAGGAAGCTCAAGTGTTTGAAGCAGACATTTCATGGACATGCGACAGTGACAGAAGGAACCCAGCATTTAGTATTCCTCCCCTTCCTCTTCTCCCTCCCCTTCCACAGAATCCACCCCCACCTCCTCATAATCCTTCTCCAGGGCAGCCATATCCTCACGGGCCTCCGAGAACTCCCCCTCCTCCATGCCCTCCCCCACGTACCAGTGCACAAACGCCCGCTTGGCGTACATCAGGTCAAACTTGTGGTCCAGGCGGGCCCAGGCCTCGGCGATGGCCGTGGTGTTGCTCAGCATGCACACGGC
>QVAJ01000558.1:124743-135113 GCA_003546035.1 Mixornis gularis | reverse complement strand
CACCACGGCCATCGCCGAGGCCTGGGCCCGCCTGGACCACAAGTTTGACCTGATGTACGCCAAGCGGGCGTTTGTGCACTGGTACGTGGGGGAGGGCATGGAGGAGGGGGAGTTCTCGGAGGCCCGTGAGGATATGGCTGCCCTGGAGAAGGATTATGAAGAAGTGGGGGCTGACAGCATGGAGGGCGATGAGGAAGGGGAGGAATACTAGTGCCTTGTCTCTGGTGTTACACTGTGGTGCTGTTCATTAAAACGGCTCTTTCCAATGTTGTCTCGTTCATTGTGCTGGGACAATCCGCCTTGTGGTGACCTGGGGGGACGTCCCAGGGGACGGGGGGGCCTCAGCTGGGCTGGCTGCCTGGCCCTGCTGCCAGCTGGCACAGGGGCTGTGCTGGGAGAGGCTGCAGGGTTGTGTGAGGTCGGGGTCCCTGGCTGGCTCCTGTGCTATGGGCTGGCAGTGCCCTGCTGGGCTGTCTGCAGTAGTGGGGGGCTCATGTCCTCCTCACTGTTCTGCTGGTCTTGGGGGTCACCAGGTGAGGGGGGACCCCTGAGAGGCCCCAGTGTCCTGCCCAGTGCCTGRTGCAGACGGGCTGGACGTGGTGTCATGCTGCTACTGGCACGGAGCCACTCTTGGTGCAGTTCTCTGCAGAGCTGGGAGGGGGTCCTGGGCGGGGGGAGGACCCTCCCCACAGCCTCTGGGCAGGGCACCGAGTCTTTCCYGTAAGTGCCGCCCTGGCTGTCCGGAAAGGGGGGGCTCAGGGGGGATTGCAGAGCCCGTTGTCCAGCGCTGCCCCGCGCATGGCAGCTCCCGCAGCGCCGAGTCACGGCGGCCCCGACAAAAAGGGAGGGGTGTGGATGAGAGCCCCCCCCCTCCCTGGATGCTGAGCACTCCCATAGAATGAGACCCAGCTCAGGTGGGTCCTCTGCCTGAGCCCTGCAGCCCCCAGTCCCTCTCTGCATCCCAGCTGGGGGGTCTGTACCCCCATGCTACCTGGGGGGGACCCCATAAGGGTTCCTATCCCTCTCACCGGGGTGGGGAGGGAGGTCTTGCGTCTCCCGGACATCCTCAGCCCCTCTCCCCCTTGCCCGTGGTGCTGCTGGGTTCCTCTACCTGCACCGCCGAGGGGGGACCCACCAGCCCCCCCCTTGCATCCCGAGGGGGTCTCCGAGCCCCCCTGAAGGGGAATGACTGCAGCCATACRTCCTGCAGACCCTGCCCCTCATCCCGAGGGGTGTCCCCGACCACCTCCAGCCCCTTTCCCCGCCCCCTCCGAGGGGGCATCCGCAACCCCTGATCCTGCCTCCGGCYGGGAGACCCCTCCTCCCTCTCTCTGTCCCGTACCCCCGGGTCCCCCCGGAGGGGCGGAGCCGCTGTCCGCTATAAACAGCCCATACCGGCAGCCACCGCCCTCCCGGTGCCACCATGAGTCGCCGTGACCGCGACCCCGGGGTGCCGCCGCCCCATACCGTGGCCCCAGGSCGGCTGGCGGCGGCGGCGGCAGCGCGGGGCGCGGAGCGGGAGGAACTGGCGGCACTGAACGATCGTTTCGCCGCTTTCCTGGAGCGGGTGCGGGCGCTGGAACGGCAGAACGAGACCCTCCGCTCCGCCCTGGGCCGCGCCACCGCCGCCACCGGGCCCCGCACCGGGCTGGTGCAGGGGGAGCTGCGGGGGCTGCGGGAGCGGCTGCAGCGCCTCGGCCGCGACMGGGACCGGCTCCAGGCTGAGCGGGACGGGCTCGCCACCGACCTGGCGGCCCTGCGGCAGCGGTGGGCCGGCGGTGGGGCCGTGGGAGGCAGCGGGATGGGGACCGAGGATGCGTCGGGATGAGGGATGCGCCGGAATGGGTACTGGGGATGCGCTGGGATGAGGGATGCACCGGGGTGGGGACCAGAGAATGCACCGGGATGAGGGATGAACTGGGATGAGGGATGGACTGCGATGGGAATCGGGGGTGTGTCGCGATGAGTTATGCATGGGATGGGGGCTGGGGAAAGTGCCAGAGAGGGACTGGGAGATCCGCTGGCATGAGGAATGTGGTGGGATGAGACTTGCACCAGGATGGGGAGTGGAGGATGCAGCGGGACGGGGATGTGGGAGCTCCGGGAAAGTCGGGGTAGGGACTGGTGAATATCCGGGGAAGAGGACGCCTGAGAAGGGATAAGCTCAGCAGACACTGGGAAAGGCACCCGGGATGCACGGCGGGCACTGGGAGGCACTGGGAGATCTGGGCTCTGCGGAAGGGCGGGGCACTGGGAGGGGCAGGGCAAGGGTGGGGGCACTGGGAGGAGCGGTGCGATCTCTGGGGGACGCTCCAAATCCCTTCGTCTCCGCTGTGTGTGGAGGGGGCTGCAACAGGAGGCGGGAGGAGGGGGTCTGCACCCCCGCCCCCACCTCAGTCTCATCCCTTGCCGTCYCCAGGCTGGAGGACGAGACACAGAAGCGTGAGGATGCCGAGAAGAGTCTGGTGCTGTTCCGCAAGGTGAGGGAACTGGGAGCTCCGTCTCGCCGTGCAGTACCGAGTCCTCATCCCCCACCAACCTGGGCGGGCTCCAGGGTCTCCCCATCCCCCMCCCACGCTGCCCTGCAGCTCACCCCAGCCTCTCCCACAGGACGTGGACCACGCCACGCTCTCTCGCCTGGAGCTGGAGCGCAAGGTCGAGCTGCTGATGGATGAGATCGGCTTCCTCAAGAAGCTGCACGAGGAGGTGGGGGCCGGGGCGGGGTGGGGCAAGGGGGAACAGGTCAGGTCCTTGCGCCACGACGTGACGCCCACGCGTCCACGCAGGAGCTGCGGGACCTGGAGGTGAGTGCCCCGAGCCCGGCGGGGCTGGCCGAGGTGGAGGTCTGCAAGCCGGAGCTGACGGCTGCGCTGCGGGAGATCCGCACCCAGTACGAGAGCATCGCTGTCAAGAACCTGCAGGAAGCCGAGGAGTGGTACAAGTCAAAGGTACCCAGGGGCTGGGAGGGATTTTGGGGCGGCTGAGCCGTCCCAGAGCCCTGACTCGCCTGGCCCGCGCAGTTTGCCGACCTCTCGGATGCAGCAAACCGTAACCACGAGGCGCTGCGACTGGCCARGCAGGAGATGAACGAGTCCCGGCGGCAGATCCAGAGCCTGACCTGCGAGGTGGACGGGCTGAAGGGCGTGGTGAGAGCCGGGGAGTGTCGGGGGGGGGGGTGCAAGAACCAGACCCCGCCCCGGCCCTTTTGCAGCCCCTTCTTCCCCCGCAGAATGAGGCGCTGCAACGGCAGATGCGGGAGATGGAGGATGAGTTCGGGGAGGAGATCGGGAACTACCAGGATGTGGTGGGGAGGCTGGAGCAGGAGATCCAGCAGATGAAGGAGGAGATGGCGCGGCACCTCCGCGAGTACCAGGACCTGCTTAACGTCAAGATGGCCCTGGACATCGAGATTGCCACATACCGCAAGCTGCTGGAGGGCGAGGAGAGCCGGTGAGGGGAGCCCGGAGCACGGCGTCTCCCCTCTGCTGGCGGGGAATGTCCCTCGCGTTGAGTCACCCCGGTTATTGTGGGATTTTCTCGGGAGGAGGCAGCTCCAGGCCTTATTCCCACAGCAAAACAAGAGGTTCCCATGGGAGTTTCTTGCTGCTGAGATAAAGGCAAGGCCAGGGGCTGGCGGGATGTGGGGGGAGCTGCCTCCAGCTCTGCTCCGGGTGCCAGCCTGGCAGCCTGCGGGCACAGCCCCCACCTGAGCTGGGATGTGGGTAATAGACTCGAGGGTGTGGAAGGGCCAGGGTCACTGGCAATGTCCAGGAGTCCCAGACCCTCCTCATCCCCCTCTCCCCTCCAGGATCACCATCCCACTGCACCCCACCACCTCCTTCAGCATGAGAAGCTCAGGTGAGCGACAAGCTGGGGGTCCCCCACTATGTCTGGGAGTCTTTCCTTGGAGGCAGAGACCCTGTGTGGGTGTGGGTGGGTCCCTGTGCTCCTGCCCAGGGTGTCTGGGAGGGCMCGGGGTGCTGATGGCCTCTCTGTGCCCAGTGCTGGAGCCTCAGCCTGCGGAGAGCCCAGCACGGAGGATGGTGCTCGTCAAAACCATCGAGACACGGGATGGGCAGGTGAGAATTGGGGGTGCCCTGCCTGGGAAGCCCAACCCTGCTATGGAATTSATCCCCAAATTCTCTTCTTGCAGCAAGTGGTGACGGAGTCGCACAAGGAGCGAGCGGGGAAGTGACAGAGAGAAGCTGCTGCGCTGGCCCCGACCCCGTGGTGGGGGTTTTGCCAGACTCTGCTATATTCTGGGCGGGGCATGGAGCAGAGCAGGGGGGCTGGGAGCGCCCCAATTCCTATTCCTGCTGTCAGCACCACGGCACAACGCTGCGGTGTGTCCCTGTGCCTTTGCAATGTGTCCCTGTGCCTTGTCCCCCCACTATTTATCGCTATTTATTGCCTATTTATTATTCTCCCAACCACAACCGCAGCCGTATTTATTATCGAGTGTTCCCCATGCTGCCCTGGGGCCGAGGGGGTCCCGCCACCACAGCTGGCACCGGCTGCCCCCGGGGTTGGCGGGAGCGGTGACATCCAAGCGTTGTCCCCTCTGGTGTCACTGCTCTGGGGAGTGGGGCACGAAGGGAACCGACTCCTGGCTGAGGAGGGAATTTGGGCCTCTGGGGTCCCGTTCTGTCCCAGGACCCCTCTCCATCCCCACGACTCCCACTCTGGGGGTCTCACCACCCTTCCCGTCACTGGAACCGGCACCGGGGTTGGCGGGTCCGGTGGCACCTGAGCGCTGTCCCCTCTGGTGTCACCACCTAGGAGAGGGAGGCAGGGAGGAGCCTCAACCCCCTGAACTCCCWGAACCTCCGCGGGTCCCGCTCCCTCCCGGGACCCCGCGACTTCCAGAGGACCGACGGGCACTCCCGGTATCCCGGAGAGCTCCAGGCCCACGGAGTCTCCGTCCGGTGACGGGTCGGTGCTCCCGGAGCATCGCAGGACCGGGGCGGGCACCTCCGGTAACCGAGAGCGCCGCGCTCATTCCTTACCGGGACCGCCAGAGGGCGCCATCAGCCCGGCCGATCGCCGCCGCCGGTTAATTACGYGTTCATTACGGGTTAATTACAGCGTGACAAGGCTCTGGGTGTGCGGGGAAACACCCTGATTGCTATAACTGCGTTATTTTAAGCAAGKTTTTTTTTGCATGATTAATTGCGCTACCTCAACCAAATTATGCAAAATTGCGTTTATGCAAAATTTGCTTATTAGTTTTGCTATTTTAAGCAAACGTCGGCACTGTTTCATTATTTTCACCATTTT
This sequence comes from Mixornis gularis, assembly GCA_003546035.1. Classification (NCBI taxonomy): domain Eukaryota; kingdom Metazoa; phylum Chordata; class Aves; order Passeriformes; family Timaliidae; genus Mixornis; species Mixornis gularis. The sequence goes on along the minus strand of QVAJ01000558.1, from coordinate 129,836 downwards.
TTTGCGCCATTGATTGAATTATTTGAAGCAAATTATGCACGATTGAGTTATTTAAAGAAGTTTTGCACACATAATTGCATTATTTTAAGCAAATGTTGCATTATTGCATTTAAAGTATTTTCTCCATCATTAATCGTGTTGTTTTAAGTACTTTTTTGCATTGCTGTGTTATAGCAAATTATGCAAAATTGCATAATTTCATGGAGTTTTGGCGYCATTAATTGCATTATTTTATGCAATTTTTGCACCATTAATTACACGAACAAAATAATATAATATTGCATTATTTTAAGCCGTGGTTTTTTTCATGATTAATTACGTTATCTTAGGTAATTTTTTGCATGAAAATGGAATTATTTTAACCTATTTTTGCATCATTAATAGCATTATTTTAAGCACTAATTGCAGTATCCCTCATTCTGGGTCACGGCAACGCCCCAGGAACAGCTCCGGATCCCTGATCGAGGGCGGGGAAAAGCTGCTGTCAGGGGATTTTGGTCACAGAAGACTGAGGAATGTCCTGTCCGCCCCTCCTCAGGACGAGCTCAAGCCGGGAGCCCCCGGCAGGGGTGACAAACACCTGGCAGGAGTGACAAACACACAATCACAGTCCCCTGAGAAAGGGTTTAATGAGCGGAGGGGGGGTGGCACTGCTGGTGCTCTCACAGACAGGAGGTTTTGGGGGACAGACAGACAGACAGGTATGAACACTATGTACAGGCACCCCTCACCCCACCTCTGGGGAGCTGCCCCCCTGGAGCAGAGCTGGGGGTGCTTGCAGTCCTGACAGACCGGGATTTGGGSTGGGGGRCACTGGGAGCACTGGGATGGGGCCGGCCCACAGGGCAGGGGCTCTTTGGTTTCGGCGTTAAGGCTGCGCGGGGGTGCCTTGTCCTGAGCTGGGTGAGTGGGACACGCTCCGAGGCACTGCAACAAAGGGCCCAGTAAAACCAGTTCCCCACGCCAGAGGTCACCTGGAGGGTCGGGGCTGTGTCTGGGACCCCTCCTGAACGAGGGTGACACTCAGAGACTGGAGAAAAAGGGGGGCTCCAAGGGTGTTCCCCACTYCCCCTCTGTGTGTGAGAAAGATTCCCACCTCTGCCCAACACGCTGGGCCCCCCCCGGCCGCAGAGGTGCCCACCTGAGGGCAGGTAACCCCCGTTAGGACAGGGAGTTGAGGAAGTGGCTCTCCCCTGCCAACGTGCTCAGCATGGAGCTCATGTCCCCCACTGCCATGTTGGCACCCCCAGACGAGGGCAGCAGGAGCCCCCCAGCCGGGCTGGGGGGTCCGGGCAGTGCTGTGGGGGTCTCCACGTCCTCCACGATGGCAGCGAAGTCAAGGTGCGTGTTCTCCAGGTCCAGTGAGTCCAGGCTGTTGGACACCTGCTCCCCAGAGTCCAGGTAGTAACAGGAGGTGCCCTTGAGTCCCTCTGGGCCGTAGTGCCCGTTTCCCCCACAGCTCGCTGCCCCCTGGCCCAGCAGCTTGTGCCCACCTTTGCCCACCTGCCCATGGGGGCCCTGGCCTGGGTAGCCCAGGGGGAGGTTCCCGGGCCCTTCAGGCATGAGGCGGGCGGGGGGCAGGCGTGGCAGGCGYCGGGCACCGGCGTCCACCCCCTCGTAGCCATGCCCTGGCTGTGCCAGGCTGCCCGGGTAGCTCAGGCTGGCTTGGTGACCCGGGGGTTTCTGGCCACACGGAGGGTGTGGGATCATATCGGGGTTGAAGCAAGGCGGGCTCAGGAGGTGCTGGGGCTCTGCCAGGCTCTGCAGATGATCTGCTTTGTTGGGTTGGTAACCACAGTACCTGGGGCTGAGGTAYGGTGGGGTTGGCATGGCCTGGCACTGCCCAGGCTCACTGCCCAGCCCCACCCCGGCCACAGTCCCCTTGGAGGGGGGCTGCTCCCCCCACATCAGTGCCTGCTGCGCCTCCACGTAGTTCCGGACCATCACCTCTTTGGTCTGCAGGGTGGGGGTCTGGGCTCTGCGGGCACCCGGGCTGGCCATGCCCATGTACCCACCCGGGGCTGGTCCTGCAGGGGGGTACCCACCCGACCCCACGTCCATGGCGTGGCCGAAGGCAGCGGGGGACACTGGGGGCCCGGCCAGTTTGGCGCTGGGGCAGGGAGCAAGTGCTGGGGTCGGCGCTGGGTATCGCTGCTCGGATTTGATCTGGAGTCGGTTAAACCGGTGCCCCCCGGGAAATTCGCCGTCTTGGCATGAGCTCACCAGTTTGGGATGCTGCCCACAGGCACTGGGATGGGGGTACTCGATGCTTTGATGGGGACAGTGTGGCCCGGRCATGGCGGGAGCTGCAGCACCCACACTTTGCCTGGAGCTCATGTCCAGCGTGCCCTGGGGGGCTCCATCCCAGGGCTCCGGCATGGCCCCGTTCCCAGCAGGCAAACTGGGGAAGCGCTGGTTCATCTGGCACTGCGGGAGGGAGAACTCGGACTGCAGCAGCCCCTCCTCCATGTCCCCATGTGTCCCCACCATGGTCCGGTGAGCACCGTAGATGCCACCCTGGAGCTCCACACCAGTGCCCTGGCAAGGGAAGCTTTCCTCGGGATAGCTCAGGTACTGATCCATGTCCAGCAGGGCGGTCTCGGGGCCAGGACCCCCCATGCTCTCCAGGAAGACGTTCTCAGTGATGCTGGGGGGGCGTGGGGAGAAGCCGTGGCGCTGCAGGTTGGCCTCGGAGCCGCCCAGGGGCTGCAGTGCTGTCCTGCCCACGCCCGGCACGCTCACATTCCCCACGCTCTTAAACCGCTGCACCCTGGGCACGGCCGGAGGCTTGGCCACCGTCCGGGCAGGGTCACTCGCCCGTCGCACGCCGTGACGGGGCACCAGATGAGCAGGGACGCTGCCCGGGTAGCCGGGGTTGTCATTGGAGCTGTGCCTTCTCAACAAGCCGTTGGCGATGCAGCGAGGTCCGGCAGGCGCGGGGTAGCCCCCGGGCACACCCCCGTGGCCACCTGTGGCCACCTGCTCCACGCTGGGCAGCGGGGTCGGCGGGGGTCCCCCCGTGGCCGCGGCGTATTTGGCTTTGAGGCGGTAGCGCTGTGCCGGGGTGAGGCTGCCCACCCCCGGCAGCCCCCCGCACCCGCCGGCATCGCTGGAGCGCCGCGACTCGTCCGGAGAGATGGGATCGTAGCCGTCGGCCGGGCACGGCCCGCCGGGCATCGCTCCGGCCTCGCCGCCCGGGCACGGCCCGCCCAGGTACGGGGACACCAGGGACGAGCGGCGGCTGACGGTGTAAGCGGAGCTGACGGTGCTGGTGCCGCTGCTCCGGCGCTCGCCCAGCGCCGCCAACCCCAGTTCTGCCGCCGACAGCTCCGCGATACGCCGGTGCGAGGCTGGGGGCGGCACCGGGAGACCGGGCACCTCCCTGGGCAGGCCTGGGGGAGAGAAGGAGGAGTTAGGCCGGGACACAGCGTGGCRATGTCGGAGCAGGGACAGGAGCCACTTCCAAAACTGGGATGTGGCTCTTCCATGGTTAGAGCCTGTGAGGATGGGGAGCAGGTGGCAACAAAGACGGGCAGAAGCTCATTTAGGTTGGAAAAATCATGGAATCGTGGAATGGTTTGGGTTGGGAGGGATCCCAAAGACCACCCAGTTCCACCCCCTGCCATGGGCAGGGGTGCTTTTCACTAGACCAGGTTGCTCCAGCCTGGCCTTGGATACTTCCAGGGATGGGGCAGCCACAGCTTGGGATGTGTCACACACCGACACCAGGCCTTGGACCACGTCATCACACATCCCACACCCCTGGCATGTCTGCCATGGACACACATCTCACCTCCCAACACACCTGCCCTCCTCAGGTGCATCCTCACACCGTGGCACAGCCCTTCACCCTGGGCTTGTGCCACCTCGTTATGTCCCTGTCCATGGCAGCCCCTCAGAGCGTCCCCACAGGGAAACCACAAACTGGGATTGACTGCAACCCGTGCCAGGGCCTCCCCACCCTCATAGGGAAGAATTCCTTCCAACATTCCACCTAACCTTGCCCTCTTTTCCAACGTGAAGCCATTTCCCCTTGACTGGGCACTCCAGGCCCTTATTCAAAATCCCTCTCCAGTTCTCTTGGAACCCCTGTAGGGCTCTAAGGTTTCCCCAGATTTTGGGATCCACTTCTAACACCAGCAAGGTGTGGAAACCTCTGGCTGCCCAACCAGACCCCTCCACACCCTTCCCACGGGCCAGGCYCCACATCGCAGTGGGAGAGGCACCCCGATCTCACCGGCTCCGGGGATGGGTGGCAGGTTCAGGCCCTTGGAAGCCGCCGGTTTCCTCAGCTGCTTCAGCTTGTCGATGCGAAGGTTTTCCAGTTTGTGGAGGGCCATGAGCCCCGAGGTGCCCATGGGCTCCCCGGGCACCACGTCCTCCAGMGTGGACAGGTCCTCGTAGCTGCCGCCGGCGTTTCCGGCCATCTCCACGCCGCTGTCGTTGTTGGTGGTGCTGCCCAGGGGCGAGTGGTCGCTGCTGCAYGAGGACTGCCCACCCGGGCTGGGCTGTGGCTTCTGGGGAGAACCACAGGGAAAGGGGGTCAGGTACCCAGGACACACGTGCAATCAATCATCCTTGCAAAAATGATGATGCTAATTTTTGAAATTCTCAGTATTGAAATTCTCGCCGAGCCAGATGTTTTCAGAGGGTTCAATACGCTCTGAGGGCATCCAGCACCTCTCAAAAATGGCTTAAAATAATTTGCGAGGTGGCTGATCAGGTGTGCTTTGAAAAGCAAAAGGTTTTAATAAATGAGATAAACGATACAAAAACAAAGCAAATGCTGGGCACGGTGCAGAGAAACCTCCAGCACTGGCTGAGACACCCCAAAAAGCACCTGAGCACCTCTGTGCTCCTTCTTAAGTACTTAATGTTTTAGGAGGACTTTTGGCAAACTGCCCAACAGAAAATAGCTACATTTCTGAGGAACAGCTACAGAGACCAACAGGTGCCTTTGTCTTGGCACTGAGCAAACCACCACGGTAAGAAGGGCATGGAAGATTCTAGTTTTTCTTCCTTAAAAGTCTTGAGGCGAAACTGAAACCCTTTTCCTTATTTGGAAACATCCAAACTTGGGTGTGAGGATGCAC
>QVAJ01000558.1:96448-111573 GCA_003546035.1 Mixornis gularis | reverse complement strand
TGGGTGAAGGGCAGATGTCCCCAACAACATCCCAGGTGCACTGGGTGAAGGGCAGGATGTCCCCAAGGGCATCCCAGGGGCACCGGGTGAAGGGCAGGATGTCCCCAAGACCATCCCAGGTGCACTGGGTGAAGGGCAGGATGTCCCCAAGACCATCCCAGGTGCACTGGGTGAAAGGCCCTCATGTCTTCCAGCCCACCCACCCTTGGAATCATGGAATCATTAAGGCTGGAAAAACCCTCCAAGATCGTCCAATCTGACCATTAACCCAGCATTGACACAGCAGCCACCAACCCAGGTCCCCAAGTGTCACATCCACATGAGTTTTGAACAATTTCAGGGATGGCCATTCCACCACTGCCTTGAGCAGCCTGTGCCAGTGCTTGACCACCCTTCCAGTGAAGGAATCTTCCCTAATATCCAATCTAAACCTGCCGTGGTGCAGCTTTCCAGGTTCTGGAGAGTGAGGCACGGGTCCCACCCGGAGCCTGCGCTCCCCGCCCGCCTCTCCACAGGCTGTCCCGCCCGGGCTGCGTCACAAGGTGTCCGTGCTGACTCACTCCGGGATGGAAACTTCCCTACTCCAGGGAGATCCTCGCAGCTCAGCCAGCTCCAGCACGGAGTTTATTCCACCACGTCCCACCAGCCCAGCCCTGGGGGCCCAGAGACGCTCGGTTCCCAATCTGCCCTTGGTTTTATTATGGAAAAGACCTTGGAATACGGGGGAGATGAGGATCTCCCCAAGCAACCATACCCTGTCCCGTGCAGAGGCAGCCTCTGCCTCAGCTGGACGCAGCAGGAAAACTGGAAAGCTTTTCTAGGTCTGAATTTCTGAAGAAGAAATTTCATCCAGCTCCTTCCTCCTCCCTTCCCCCAAAACCCAGTGCCCACCCGCATCCATCAGCTCAGGTTTGGCACACGCAGAAGAGTGGGAGGAAACTCATGGAATCAGGGTGTTCAACAGCATCTGCCAGGTCCCCAAATCGCTTCCAGGGCCGGGAGCAGGACCCCAGCTGTGGCTGGAGTATCCAGTAGTTTCCCAGTCCCCAAACACAACATCGGAATGCCACAGCCATTCCTCAGCCGCCTTCTCTCTGTCTTCACCATCTTCCCAGGAGAGGCTGCAGCCCTCAGACCGCCAGCACAGCGCTGAGAGTCCCCCAAATTCCACAGCCATCGCTCAGCTCCGTCCGTCCTCTCCATCCTCTCCAACCCCATCCTCTCGGGAGAGGTGCAGCCCCCACGCCGCTACCGCAGCACCGAGTGCCATCACACGGCCTGGCAGGACATCAGGGGGCTGGGAGCACCCATTATCCCCGYGCCAACCCCTCGGAGCCGTGCCAGGGCCCCGGGAACAGCGGGTGCTGCCGGTGGGGTCCATCCGGCCGCTCCGGCCCTGGGGCCACCCCGTGCCCTGCCACAGCTCCAGGGTGCGGAGGCCCACGAGGCGGGTGCTGGAGCTCTGTGGACGCTCCTGCCGGTGGGATACGAGGCTCAGGGTGGCCAGGGGCTGGCAGGGTGGGTGGCACAGCTGGCACAGCCCCCCGGGACAGTCCTGCGGCTGCTGCGTCACCGCGGCCGGGACAGCAACTTTCACTTGGTTGCTGCTCCCAGTCCAACATCCCCAGTACAGACAGAGCCGGCAGCACTCGGCAGAACCCAGTAGCACCCAGTGGCACCCAGTGGCACCCAGTGGCACCCAGTAGCACTCAGCAGTCTTCAGTAGCCCCCAGCCCCGAACCAGCCTCCTTTCTGCGGGCTGCGAGCGGCTCCACCGGCCCGGTGCGGCCGTCCCAGCCCACCCACACACCGACCCGACCTCCCACCCACCGGGCGCTCAAAGCGCGGCGGGAGCGTGCGGACGTGGGCGGGAGCACGAGGGGACGTGACGGGGCACGCGTGGGGCCGATCCCCCCTCTGCCCGCCCCGCGTGGCCGGTCCCCCCACGCCGGGAGCCCCGGTGGGAGTCCCGGTCCCCCCGCGGAGCCCACGGGACGGCCCGCAGAGGGATCGGCGCCATCCCGAGAGCGAGGATCCCGCGGCCCGGACCCGCCCGACGGTTCCTACCTCCGGGGGGGCTCCGAGCGGCCCCGGGTGGGGCGGCGGCTCCGGTGGCTCCGTGTCCCCCGTTTCCCCGGTGGCGGCCGCGGCGGTTGGGTCTGGGAGAGAAGCGGCACATCCAGGGGGGACGGCAACGGCCGGGATGGGGCGGGACGGGACGGCGCCCCCCGCACTCCCCCGGCCCGCCCCGGGCGCCCGGAGTAAGTTACCGGAGCYCCGCGGGGGCGGCGGATCCCGGCGGGTCCCGCTCCGCCAACTGCGGCGGCGGCGGCGCCGATCGCGCTCGGGACGGAGACCCCGGCCGGGAGCGGCGGCCCCGAAAACCCGGGATGGATCCGGGACACGCACGGCCCCGCGCCCGCGCGCACCCCCCCACGCGCGCACCGGTCCCGCTCGCTCACGGCCGGCAGAGCCCCACGCGTGTCCGTGGGGTGTCCCGCGGGTCCCGCACGCTGGCGGGCCCGGACAGCCACGCGTGTCCGCGCACACCCGCGGGTCCCGCACACCGCGCCTTGCGTGGGCACACGGCAGCACACACGCAGAGATGAGGACACGCGTGGCCGCCCGTGCACGGGGACATGGGGTGCAGGCAGCGGGCGCTTGTGTGGGGACCCCCGTGCCCACGCAGCGGTGCCCACTCGTGTGAGGGGTCACGGGTGCACGTGTAATTACACACAAGGTGCACACGCGTGTGCAAGCGTGGGCAGAGCCCTCGCACATCTACACGCGGGGCACACGGCCCACGCGCACTTGGGGGTGACATTCTCCAGCCCACGGACACGCACGCACAGGGGTCACAGCCCACGGACACGCAGGGGGGCGCAGCCACCAGCCCGTGCTCACTCTGGGGACACAGCCCGGTTACACGCACACGTGCTGGGCACAGCCCACACACACACGGACACACGGGGGACACCGCCGCCACCCCACGCACACGCAGGGGATCCAGCACACGCACACGGGGAGCACGGATCACCCACAAGTGGGGTCGCAGCCTCCAGCCCACGCACACGCGGGTGCCACAGCCGGTTTGCACAAGCAGAGGACACAGCCCACACACAAACACACGCGGGTCGCAGAGCCCACGAACGCGTGGGGAGGACACCCCGCAGCCCACGGACACGCACAYGCAGGAGGCACTGCCCGTGTGCACACAGGGGAGAAAACAACAATCCCACACACACTCAAGGGCCAAAGACCACGCGCCCGTGGGTGGCACACCCCACGCCCACGTGGAGGATGTGSGGTCACACCCAGGGTGGCACACGCGGGGTCACACTCCCAGCCCCTAACTCTGACCCTAACCCTGATCCTGACCCCAAAATTGTGACTATTTATTGGAAATAAATATCGCCCGTTTTGTTCTGCACACGGACACGCGGGGAACGCAGCACACACTCTCAGGGGGCACAGCCACGCTCTAGGGAGGGGTCACACCCTCCAGCCCACGCACGGTCGTGGGGCACATCCCACAACCCCGGGGGTCCCGGCCGGTCCCGTGCGGGGGTCGGGGCTGGACCGGGGGGGAGCGCACGGCGGGGCAGCGCCCCCTGGTGGCGGCGGGTGGCGCGGGGTGCGCTCTCCGTGCCGGTGGCGCCGTGACCGGAGCGAGCCCCGAAGGTGACGGGCCGCGCCGCGCACCCCGCTGACCCCGGAGCCGCTTACCGGGATTACCCGGCCGGGAACTCTGGTGTCCCYGGCATTAGCCTGTCCCCTGTCCCCTGGTGTCATCGCGCACCGAGGGCGGCTTCACATCTGCACGGTGTCACAGCAGCGGGACCCCCAGGGCAGAGGGACAACACGGGGACCGCAATGAGAGGATTTCAGGACTCCTCAGCTCCCAGCTGTGGATTGCAGAATCCATTCCCTGCCTCAGTTTCCCTCCCCACTGCCCTCATCTGAAATCAGCTCATTCCCTGCCGCCCCCCTCACCACAGTAGGGGTGAGGAGGGGTCTCTACACCTTGAGGAGCCCCCAGCACAACACGGACATGACAACACGTGCAGGGTCAACCCCTTCCTCTGGCAGGAGGGGGGAACAGCCAGCGGGGCCTTGGGGTGCCCCCAGACTCTGTCGTGGCTTGAGTCCCAACACAGCGGCCCCAAAGCAGGGCTGAGGGGGTGGGCACAGGTGAGGGGGTGGTGCAGGTGAGGGACTGCCTCCATCCCTGTTTTGTAACAGCCATAAGCGGCTCAGCAGCTTTACCCCTGGGATGAGTGTGACCCTGGATAAGCTGCTTGGGGTCCAGGGACTTGCCCCATCCCACCCCCCTCTCCTCACGGAACCATCTTCATGGTGAGACTGTCTCTGGTCCTTTTGCCACCAGCTCCCAGCCCCGGGGTGTAACCAACACCTGGGCAACCCCTCGGAGCAGCTCTCAACCATCACACCCCGACCCTGCCAGATCTCCCACCTCACRAATAATCCTGGTCTCCTGTTTGGGAAAGTCAAAGCAGCTCAGAGCAGGGCCAGATGATCCCCCAGATTAGGGATTTACCGGTGCCATCATGGCCAGCTCAGCACCTCGGTGTGGGGGCAGCGTGTCAGTGTGTCAGTGAGTCAGCACATCGCTCACACGCGTGTGGACAGCCCCCTCCGCACGGGAACACACTCACTGCCACGGGTAAAACAAAGGAAAACTTCCCCTTGCTGGTGACAGAAAACTCATTTCTGCTGTCCCGGCGGGATGCTCCACGTGGCTGGATGTATCCTGTACCGGAATGCTGATTTGGGAGGGGAACGGGTTGGCTCTCCAGACACCACACATCCCTGTGCCCTCCCTGGAGCTCCAGCTCCCAGCGTGTGCATAGCAGCACGTGCCCCCAGGACACGGACTGGGGCTGTGGGAGCGCCCAGGAGGCTGAGGCATCCTGCAGGYGCTGTTGGCTTTTGCCCACAGCAGGGATATTTTGGGAGTGAGGTGATGGCCGCAGTGCCCTGGGTGCCGGGGGTTGCCCGCTGCACTGGCTGATGAAAGCTGCCCTTTGGTCGCTGGCAGGGCCAAGCTGGGAAATCAAGGAGGTTTGTCCCCAGATAAAAGAGCCCCAAACTGAGCTTTGAGCGGGAGCTTGCGCAACGGGGCCCGGGCCAGCATGTGGGATCTCAACRGGATGAGAAGGGGGCATTGCCTCCTGCTCCAGGAGCATCCCACCCCAAATCCTRCAGGAGACTCCCCATCACCCACCAGACCCTGTGTCTGGGATGGGGCTGAGGCTGGGGTCACTGGGTTGTGTTTAGGRGAGGGGGACTGGGGAGGTGGGACATGGTCAGGGGCTGTGCAGTGGAGTCCAGGATTTGGGGATGGGMTGTAGCTCAGCATTTGAAATCACTCCCCTGGAGCCGGAGTGACCAGAGCTCCATTTGGGATTCTCCAGGTGGAGAACAGCCTGGGTGATACCTCCCAGCAACTGCTCTGGTGGGACACAGCTCTGATGCTCCCAGTGCAGACCACCCCTCCCCAGTCCCCAGTGAGGTGGTACCTGGTTCTCAGTCCCTGCTTGATTCCTGGAAATCCTATTTTCAGGCAGGGCCTCCCTGCAGAGGCTTTATGAGCAGGCCAGGAGCCCCTCAAACCCCACAGCTCCCCACATCTTCCAGTATGGCAGCGCTATGCAGCTCCTGTGCTACTCCAGCCCCAGTGCCTGAGGGAACTGGGCCCTTCTGGCCAAGCAGAACCCCTCTCCCACACCCCATCTGTGTGGGTGATCCCAGGAAAAAGCAGCCAGAGCCTGGATCTTGCATTTCCACCCATTTATTTGGGAAGCCGCACCAAAATGTTTTATAATAAATTAAAGCAGAGGCCATGTGGGTGCACGAGGAAGGCGAAGGCAGAGTAGGATCTTTGGTAGAGAGGATGGAGCACCAGGGAGCCCCAACGGCTGCAGGAACTGAGAAAGTAGGAATAGCTGCAAAACCAGTGGCACAAACCAAATCTGTACCTTGAGTGTGGTCTTGAAGGCAAAGTTTGAGCGAGACCTCCCCTCCTGGAGGCACCAGGCTGGAGGAGACCTGGCTGGTGGATGGGAGCAGGGGAGGAAAGCACAAACCCAGGGAAAGGGGAAGCACATGGGACCTGGAAGTTTGGTCCTCASAGCTCTGTGCCCTCCAGGGATCAAAGAGCTTTGTCCAGTCACTGCTCTTTTGGGGTTCTTGATGAAGTTGTACCCTTCACCTTCCTCTCCCAGGCCTTTTATATGTGCYCCATTCCATCGGTCCCCAAAACCAGGCCTGACTTGGATGCAGGAAAGTTTGTTCCGGAAGGGAAACAAGTGGGACTGCCTTGTCCTCCTGATTCCCATGTGGAGGAAASAGCTCTGTTTCTGCATCCCACTCTGCCCCCAAGGAAGCCACGTCCCAGCCCCACTTCGGACACTGAATGTGAACCAAGTGGGGTCCCCACACCTCCAGGAATGTGGGATCAGCTTGGGAACAAAGCAGGCAGGGATGTCCAGAGTCATCAACACCCACAGCCCAGGCTTGGGCAGTCCAATATGTCCTTGGCTCTGTCCCATATGTCCCCAGAGCCCCCTGCTCCARGTGCTCTCTGGAGATTCCCTGTTCCCCCTGACGAGACCCTCTCCCTCCCAACCTTTCCAAAGGGGTCCATTGCACCGAGGGCTGACTCYAGCTCATGGAGCTCTCCAGCTCCCTCCCCCTCCACCAGAGGGACAGTCCTGGAGAAGGGGGATCCCAGCACAGCTCCCCCAGCCCTAACTACAGCCACAAGCATCAACAATCATGTCGGGAATGTCAGTCTTGACAATATTGCTGTTGCGATCGAAGTAGAGGATGGAGAGCGGCCGGCGCCGCGTGGGCACGCAGCAGGAATGCCCCGACGCCTGGATATTGTTGGCTTTGACGAGGTTGAAGACGGCTGTGTGGAAGGAAGAGGCCATGCCAGGGCTGCCTGCCACGTGCAGAGGGCACTGGCCCACGCAGTAGTTGATTTGGTAGCCCTCGGGCTTGATGATCCAGTCGTTCCAACCAATGTCGCGGAAGTCCACGTAGTAATCCTTGCGGCAGCAGAGGTTGGAGTTCTGGCTGCAGCGGAGGCTGCGCTTGGCCACGTGGTGTTCGGGCTCCTTCACCTTCACCTTGGCCACCAGGAAGGGCTGGTGGGACCAGCTGGCATTGACCAGTGCCATGACATCCCTCCCATCCCCGCGGCTCTCCAGTTCCAGCCGCAGGGTCCGGCTCTGCCCCCCGAGGAAGCTCTGCGGGGCCGGCAGAAGRGGGAAGGAGCGCCAGCCGCTGCCCGCCGTGCTCAGCCGCCTCTCCCCYAGCAGCGTGCGATTGCCGCCCGCCACGGCCCCGGCTTCACCGGCCAGGAAGATCCTCAGGGTGAGATTGGCSCGGGGCACTCGCAGGTAGAGCCAGAGCTGAGCCTGCAGCATGCGAATGTCCTGGTCCTGCGCCTGGCTGAACTGGAATTGCAGCCCCAAACTGGAGGGAGATGTGAGATCTGAGGGGAGAAAGGGATGAGGAGGTGAGCACTGAGGGATGCTCCCCAGCCATCCAGCGAGTCAAGACTTCCAGCGTCCTCTGTCCTCCACCCTTCCCTGGGRATGCAGCCTCTGGAATGGGGGGCTGTCCCACGCTGCCTGGCAGAAGGAGTGCAGAAGAGGAGCCKGCACTCACCTGGCCCTTCTTCACGGGCTGAGGCTGCAAAGTGTTTCCAGCCCCCCAAGCTAATCCTGCAGCTCCCAACTCTAACTATTCAGGAGTCCCAGGCACCCTGGGGAACCTCATGTTTTGGGGAGACGGGAGACCGGCATTGCAGCCCCTCGGGTGCTGGGTGTCCACAGGGAGGAGCGGGACCACCTCCCCCTCCCAGGCTGAGCCCTCGCGCAGCAGCGGCACCGGGATGTCACTGATGCGCGACAGGTGCGGTGACTCCCGTTACCCACAGCCCGCGGGGCTCCGGGTCCCCGCACCCCGCGGGGCTGCGCGTCCCTGGGGGTCCTCAGGGTGCAGAACGCGGACCCCTCGCCGCGGGACTCACCGGGCTCTCCCGCGCCCCGTCGGGGGCCGCGTGGACTCCCACGGGGATCGTGCACCCACCTGTCTCCGCGAAACTGATGATCTCGTAGCCCTGCTCCTCCTCCTCCTCCTCGGTAACACCGGGGCTGCGGTGGGCGCCTCCCGCCTGCAGCCGCCGCAGGGCGCGGGCCACGGCGGCGCGGGGCACGGCGTGGGCGAAGCGCGGTCGATCGCGGAGCCGCAGCTTTTCCAGCAGCTGCTTCTTGGCCACCTCCTCCAGCAGCCGCCGCTCCGCGGCCGCCGGGCACGACGGGCAGCGCGGCTCGGCGACCGCGCACAGAACCACGGCCAGCAGCAGCCACKGCCCCGAGCCGCGCGCCGCCATCCGCGCCCACCGGACGGGACGGGATGAGCACCGGGAGCGGCACTGACGGGGMGGGACCGGCACCGGCACCGAGGRACCGGCACCGACAGGACGSGACCGGCGTGAGGGGACCGCGTAGATGGGACGGGAGCGGCACCGGGAGCAGCGCCGACGGGACGGGAGCGGCACCGGGAGCGGTGCGGCGTGGCCTGCTTTGGGCACCTGCGGCCGGGGGCGGTCCCGCCGCCCCCCCGCCCCCCCGCCATTGGCCGCCGCACCTGCCTGTCCCGTCCCGTCGGGGATTACCGGGATTAGCACCCCACCCCCGCCTCCCCGCGGGGGGGTCGGTGCGCAGCCCCCCATCCTCCTCCCATCCCGGTCCCCGCCAACCGTCGGGTCGCTGCGGGAGGAGTCCCACGGGGGGCCGAGCACCGGCCCCCGCCGTGCCCGCGTGGGTTGAACACGAGTGAGGGGTGAGGGGTCGTACAGGGAGAGGGAGGTTCGTAGGGGTGCGCACAAACAGTGGAATGTGCAGAGCTGTGTGCGCTGGGCTCTGCCTGCGGGGCACTCTGGMATCGCCCACGGGGAAGAGAAACCCCGGGCAGACCCGCAGTACGGGCAGCGGGATCCTCCAAAACCTTCAGGGAGTGAGGGTTGGGGCAAATCCTGGCCGGTGGAGGATCCCCAACACCGGAGCAGCCAGCCAGAGGGATCCCAGCTCAGCTGCCCATCCATGGATCCCACAGACCTGCTCCCAGCCTGGGCACTGCCCCCCGGCACCCTCGAGTCATTCTGGCAGTGACAGTCCCGTTGGGTGCTGACAGAGCACCCAGAAGGGATCAAGGRGCTCCTGGGCTGACCCCGCAGCTCCTGGGGACTCTCACACCTCTGGGCTTTTGTCACTCCCAGCAGGTGTTGAGTTTGGGGGTCTGAGCCCACCCCTTGGACCACCTGGTCCGTCCTCAGCYCGAGGCAGAGCTGGGAAGGGTCAGTGAATGCGTGCACCATGTTCCCTCCTCCTCACACAATAAAAAGGAGATTTGTGTGTCCTGAGGACTTCAGGAGGTGACAGCCAGCATCACATCAACCTGAAGATGTTCTRCAGACTCTTTGGAGAGGGATGTGCAGGCTGAGGCAGGGCAGGGGCTGGCAGAAACCTCAAGATAGTGATGGAAGATGCCACAGTGCTGGGGGATTGGCGGAGCCCAGCTGGAGCAGGGAAGCCAGGGAACTTGAAGCCCTGCCAGACCAGTGCTCCGGCATGTCCTGTGCCCACCGCGCCGTGCACCGACTCCAAGGTCTTGACCACACCGAGCTCCTGGCCCTGGCCAAGCCAGAGGTGCCATGTAAACAGAGTCTGGGAAAAAGCACCCACYGGAGATGATGCAACCACGGAGCAAGGGGCAAAGGGCTCAGCTGGCTGGGCCCGCTGGCAGCTCCCAGAATAGCCCAGGAATGTCAACAGAGAGGAATGAGTGGGCACAGGTTGGCCTGGGARCACAGATCCCACAGGGCTTGGGAGCCCTGGCTGCAGGCAGGAGCAGGATGGAACAGGTGGCACTTCCAGCCAGGTGCAGACCGCACGTGCTCACGGGCAAAGCTGCTCCCACGTGGAAAGTGACTTCCTAAACCACCTGGARTGACACCTGGGTGATGTCTTCCCACTGACAGAGGACAGAGTCAGATGGGATATGGGGAAGCAATTCCTCACTGTGAGGTTGGTGAGGCACTGGCACAGGTTGCTCAGAGAAGCCCCATCCCTGAAGTGTTCAGGGCCACAYTGGAGAGGGCTTGGAGCAACCTGGGAGGGTGGAAGGYGTCCCTGCCCATGGCAAGGGSTGGAACTGGATGAGCTTTAARGTCCCTTCCAACCCAAACCATCCTGGATTCTACAGTGCACACTTATATATGTTGAGGCCCCCTCCCAAATACCTGGATACCTGCTCCATTTTGGACAAGCTCCACACACCCATTGCCCTGCCGTGCTGTATTCCCCCATCCCTGCCAGATCCCRGAGCCAGAGTTGGGGCTGTGGCACAGCAGGAAGCAGGAGACAAAGAGCAGGAAAATGGATGAGGCGCTCTCYACAACACCCACCCTCCGTTCCAGGCTGGAACTGGGGTGTCCCCAAAGGGATTAACCCTGTGGAACCTGCCCAGATCCCTCTGCATGGGGCAGCATCCCATGAACCTCCAGCTTTAGCAAGAGCATCCAACCCATGTGCCCCCCAGCACGCTCCAGCCCCCGGATCTAGGGCAGGGGTCAGCGCGGAGCCGCGGCGGCTCTTGCACCCATTGCATAATGGTGTTGTTGATTAAACGGTTCYCAGAAAGCAAAGCCCAGGGACTGACCTGACCAAAATACCCCCCAAGGTCCCCCTGGGCCCAGCATCTGGTGCAACATGGCTCCGGGGCCTCTGACCCCGTGGCCGTTGGGGCGAACGTGGCACCTGGTGACCTGACCTGGAGGTGACAACCGGCTGGGCTAAGCCGGGACCCCCCAAGAGCTCCTGCAGCAGCACCTGAGCATGGTTCAGGGAGTCATGGAATCATGGAATCATGGAATCGTGGAATCATGGAATCGTGGAATCGTGGAATCGTGGAATCATGGAGTCATGGAGTCATGGAGTCATGGAATCACAGAATCATGGAATCGTGGAATCATGGAACCATGGAACCAYGGAATCGTGGAATCATGGAATCACAGTATCATGGAATCGTGGAATTGTGGAATCATTAAAGTTGGAAAAGCCTGGACCATTGAACCCAACCATTAACCCAGCACAGCCAAGTCCACCACAAAACCACATCCACAGATGTCACATCCACACATTTTTGAACGCTTCCAGGGATGGTGACCCATTCCAGGGCTTGGACACCATTTCCATGATGAAATTTTCCTTAATCTCCAATCTAAACCTCTCCTGACACAACTTGAGGCCATTTCCTCTTGCCCTGTTGCTCACTCCTTGGGAGAAAAGCACCAGTCACCACAGTGGTGGCACTGGCTGGGAATGGGCCATGAGACCGGGAATTAAACATTAACTCTTTTCAAGGCAAGGGAAGGGACTGTCAGAAATTCCCACCCCCCCTGGAGCTGGACCTGCCCAGGGGGCACTTGGCACAGTGTGCTTGGACCTTTGCTTCAGGGGCTGTTGATTCTGGCAAAGGATCCTTCCAGCACATCTGTCCCCTCCTGGAGTGGAGATCAAGCAYGTCTGTGCCCGTCTGTGTCACATCTGCATCTGGATTGATTCCTTGGGTGCCGTGTCCCCCTGGCATTGCTGTGCTGGGGGCTGCAGGGTGGGCTCCCCACTGGCCTTACTGGTCCCAACAGGACAATCTCCCAGCACTGGGCCTGAGTGACCCCTCCCAAAGCCTCCTGAGAGATCAGGGGTCACCAGCAGAGTCATGGCAGGGAGGAAGGATCCCTGGCTCTGGGCAT
Organism: Mixornis gularis; assembly: GCA_003546035.1. Classification (NCBI taxonomy): domain Eukaryota; kingdom Metazoa; phylum Chordata; class Aves; order Passeriformes; family Timaliidae; genus Mixornis; species Mixornis gularis. The sequence continues at coordinate 99,725 of QVAJ01000558.1, read as the reverse complement.
CACTCTTCCCTGACTGCACGTTCCTCACCCTACACTGGAAGTGCCACTTTGGAATTCCTGAGCCTTGGCCATCGCGTGCTGTGGGTGAGGAAGGGGCTGTTGGCTGCATCCAGGTGCCTCTTTCCCCTGGGAATGGGACAAGCCTCAGCTCAGCATCTCAGGGTTGTGCTGCTTGAGCTGGTCTGTAGGGCCACAGGACCAGCCAACATCTCTCYTGCCCCTTCCCTGGTCCCTACATACCCACAGCTGCTGCATCCCAGGGAGCTTGGCACTGGCTCTAGGGAAGTTGTTTGTTCAATAAATATAGACAGTGAAATGAGGCGTTGGAAAAAGAAGGGAGAAAACAAACACCAAACCCTCTTTGGGTTTGCGCAAGTGGCCTTGGATCCCAGACAGGATCGATCCCTGAGCCTTCCTCCCTTCCCGTGTGGCAGGAACGCTTTGGGCCCAAGGCACCTGGACACCTGGATCTGGGGAAATGGGGGTCCCTGCTCCATCAGGGCTGATGGGAGGACGTGAGGGTTCTGTCACATGCCTGTGGCTCTTCCATCCCTTCTCCAGGTGTCACTGGTCCTCCAGGACAATGCATCCCTGCTCCAGCCAGAGCTGCTCATGGCTTGTGGCTCACTTACCCTGGAGCAGGCAGAGGATGCGAGGCTGGAGCAGGGAGAGGGTCTGAGAGCCCCTCCTCACTCTTCTGACCCTTTCCCCACCTGGATCAGTTCTGGCCCAGCCTCTGGGGTCRGTTATCAACCCATGCAGGTGGATCCCAGGACTGAGGTCACCCAGCTGGGGACATGGGGGCCCCCATTCCCTTGAGGCTTCATGGGAGCACCTGCTCCAGAGTGTGTGCATGTGGCCAAGCACTGTCACCTGCTCCTGGCTCTTCTCTTCTTCATTCTCCACATGGGACAATGTGCATCCTGCCCTGCTCCAGCCAGAGCTGCTCATGGCTCATCATCCTGGAGTGGGCAGTGGATGCAAAGCTGGGTGGGGAGAGGGTCTGACACCATCTCCTCCCTCTGCCAACCCTCTCCCCACYTGGCCAGCTCTGTCCCGGCCTCTGYGGTTGGTTGTCAGCACTTGCAGGGTGGACCCTAAAGCTGAAGTCACCCCTCAGGAATCACCCCAGGACCCCCTCCCAAATGTCCCACCCCAGCACCTTCTCYCCTCTTTCCCAGTCCTTGCACATGGGGGACACGTGGGGAGCGGTGGAGAAACCCAAACCCGCCGTTACGTAACGGGGCAGATGTGTCGGAGCCGCCCTTTGCCCCCCGCTCTCACGGCCCTGGCATGTCCCACTTTGCTGTCACCAGGCTGGCAAGGGGCAGCAGGCCAGGGATGAGCCAAGGGGATGCTCTGCAGTGGGGAAGCTGGGGGAAAGGGGGGCTGGAAGGAAATCCTGGGTGCTGAGGTTTCCCCAAAGTCCGGAAGCTTCAAAAGGCAGAAGAGTTTTGCGGTTCTGTCCTGATTTGGGACAGGGATGGCCAAATACAGGTGGTTTTGGTGGAATGGGGAATTTGGCCCAAGCAAAGAATAGAACCTTTCCACCTTTCCTGGTGGGAATTACAGACCACCTGTGTCTGGGGGGTTCTCATGCTATGCCCTGGATCTGGCTGGGATGAATTAGGGGTTCTGCATCCCCCTGGGAAAGGCAGCTGAGAGGCAGAGAGCATGGGAGGTGTTTGAGAGCAGTATGGAGATGCCCAGTGCCACTGCCTGCATTTTCAATGGCAGAATGGGTCTGTCCCATGCCATCCCAGGGCTGCCCATGCCAGGAGCACTGGAAGATGTGCTGGTGAATGACAGGGCACACACGTGCACACACCTTGGCTGGGAGTCTTTATTGAACACCAGCTAGCTAGGATGCTTGGAGAGGGAGACATATTCCTCCCACTGGGATTGATTTCCCTTTCTTCTCCCTGCTCAGCCACTTGTCCAGCTGAGTGAGGCCATGGGGATGACCCCTGCCCTCTGTCCTGGYCAGCCCTAGCAGGCCAGGGTGGCCACTCATGGATCCTGTGCCAAGGTAGCCGTACCCAGGGCACACCAGAACATGGCAGTGGGACTGTCCTGATCCAGGCTCTGCAGCACCCAGCAGGAGAAGGCTCTGGAATCCATCAGGAGCAGGTGTGAGGGGCTGTGAGAGGAATCCATGGGCAGATCCGAAGGGGGAAAGAGCCGTGTGGGAGGTGAGAGAGGAGGGGACTTGCACATTCAGCATCACCCTTGGTGCTTCACCCACAGGAACATAAACCCCCTCTGCAGAGCTCCTTCCTCCCAGCCAGAAGCCAGGAAGAGGGAGCCCTGCCCCACCATGTCCTGTCCTCCCACCCGTGCTGGCACAGCTCAGGTGCAGCCACAGGAGTCCACGATCATGTCGGGGATGTCGGTCTTGACRATGTTGCTGTCCCGGTCGTAGTAGAGCAGGGAGAGGGGCCGGCGCTGGGTGGGGACGCAGCAGGAGTCCACGGCCGCCGCYGCGCTCGCAGCCTTGATGCGGTTGAGGACGGCGGTGTGGAAAGAAGCGGCCAGGCCGGGAACGCCGGCCATGTGCAGCGGGCACAGCCCTGTGCAGTAGTTCATGTGGTACCCCTCAGGCTGGATGATCCAGTCCTCCCAGCCGATCTCCTTGAAGTCCACGAAGAATTCCTGGCGGCAGCACATCTGCGAGTCYGCGCCGCAATCGGCGCCGCGACGGTGGACGCGGTGGGGTTTCCTGGCCTGGGCTTGGGCCACCACAAATGGCCAGTGGGAATCACTGTGGTTGGATGGGAGAGGGGACCCCCAGTCCTCTGGCACCTCCAGTTCCACTGTAAGCCRCGGGGCCTCTTGTCCAGAGAGGCTCCGGACAGCTGCTCCAATGTCCAGTGTGGTCCAGCCAGATCCCTGCACCTCCAGCCGTGTCTCGCTGGCCACTGTCATGTTTGGCCCTGCCGGGTCTGGCTGCAGGATTCTGACGGTGACAGGCTGTGCCCCATGCCCAGGGGCTGCCCAGAACAGGTAGAGGGTGGCCTGTAGGATCTCAGTGCTCCTGGCCACCTCTTGGGAGAAGCGGAAATGCAGRTGGACACTGTGGGGAGTGGAGGATCCTGTGTGTAGAACCAAGGGCAGAGTCAGGAGTGAAGCAAAGAGGGGACTCGTCTTGTTCCACTCCTTGCCATGAGCAGGGACAGTTCTCACTASCCCAGGCTGCTCYAAGCCCTGTCCAACCTGGCCTTGGATCYTTCCAGGGATCCAGGGGCAACCACAGCTTCTCTGTGGGTCTCCTCACTCT
>QVAJ01000558.1:76855-89286 GCA_003546035.1 Mixornis gularis | reverse complement strand
CCAGGCTGAGCCCCTTTCCCAGCTCCCTCAGGACTTCTCCAGACCCTTCTCCTGCTGCTCCAGCCCTTCCCCAGCTCTGGCCACGCTCCAGCCCCTCAATATCTCTGTGACCCCTCAATGTCTCAGAGCTGGACCCAGCACTGGAGGGGCCTCAGCAGTGCCAGCACAGGGGGACAATCCCTGTYCCCATGGCTGGGACAGCCCAGGTGCCATCCTGGGCACACCTGGACTCACGTCCAACCACTGGCWTCAGCACCCCCAGGGCCTTTCCCASTTTTCCAGCCCCTCTTCCCCCAACCTGRAGTGTTCCATGRGGTTGTTGTGACCCAACAYTTGGCCTTGTTGAACKCARGGACCTGAGTGAGTTTCCCTCCCCTCCAACCCTTCTCCATCTTCTCTTGAATCCCATGACCTGGGAGCCATCCCTGCCTTGGTCACAGTTCAGGTGAGGGGTGTGGGCACAGGCTGGGACCTCCCTCATGCCTGTCAGCACCGGGATTTCCCTGGATTTGTGGATCCAGGGGTTCCTGGGAAGGGCAGTTCCATCCCAGCCCGGGAGCACGAGCTGTCTGTGTGCCGCAGGCTGAGTCACCGCTGCTTCCCGGAGAATTTCGGGGATGATTGAGTGTGGGCAGGCCCAGCCCACTCTGACAGCAGCTCCCTKAAGGGTTTTTTTTAACCAAGTTTTTAAATTTTTGCTCTTGCTTTGACATCTTTTTTCTTTGAGGAATTAATTTCTCCTGAGCCGAGTTTAGACACAAAATCCGCTTTGTTTGGGAAGGTGTTATCCTGGAAGCTGACCTCTCCTGGGGAGGCTTCAGGCAGGAAATTCCATGAGGAAATGGGATCAAGTGCTGCCTGCTTCCCTATGCTCAAAGGACCAGAAGTTTTGAGCCTAATCCTGTTGGGATTTGACCCTGGATGRGGGAAAAGTGGGGAGCATGGAAAAGAAAGATCCAGAATGTGGGGAATGCTGAGGTGTTTGTGTCCTGCCTCTGTGACTGGCTTGGTTTCTCCAGCCTCAGCCTGCTCTCTCCATTCAAATATGTCTGTATTCCCAAATTTTGGGGGTTTTCTTTTCTCAGCTCTCCCCCAGGCTGTCTTCAGACAGGGACATGGGATTTATGGAGGCACTTGTTTTCCTTGGCACTGCCTGGATGGACAGGAACCCCTCACACTGAGGGTGTTCMAGGCCTGATCCGGGATGCACAGAGCTCCCCAGAGCAAGGGAAAATCCTGAATTCCCACTGGGATGTGACTGGGAGGGTTCAGCAGCAGATTTGTTGGGCTCGTGAGAGCAACTCCCTTTTACCAGGGAATTTTGGAATCCCAGGATGTTTTGGCTTGGGAGGGACTTTAAAGCTCATCTCATTCCAACCCCCTGTCATCCTTTTGGGTATTCCCAGCTTCTGAGCAGTCTGGGGATGGATTCTGTGTGGATTCTGGATTGCAGGAGTCTTGTCTTGCCACTAGTGGGAGCGTTGGGAGCTTCTCCTCCATCTCCTCACTGACCAGCAGCTTTTTTGGGACTTTTGGTGTCCTGTCAGAGTCTCCTCACAGTAGCTGCTGCCATGTCTTCCCTATATTTATTTTCATGTTTGTTGGGAAAACTCAAAAATATTTATGGAAAGCCTCTAAGTCCAGAGTTATTCGGTTTTTAACTACCTAACAATGATACAATTTTATTTTTTCCTTTTAAAACCTCACTCTGTGTCTTCTTATTGGTGGCAGTTTCCCATCTCACGAGTCCTTGGGAGGCTGGGATCATTGCTCACGAGGAAGCAGGGAAAAATCCGTGTCTTTCTGGAGTTATTTTTGAAGCTGAGAGAGGAGGGGAGAACGCAGCCATCTGGCAAAGTATTCCTGCAAAACCTGGAAAGCCCATTTTTTTTCCTTTAGAGCATCCCAGTGGCAAACTGGGATAAAGGGGCTGTACTTTTGACTGGGGCTAATTAATAATTAATAGAGAATGGGAAGTGTTTGGTACAGGTGGAAGGAGCTGGTAATGATCTTCCCACATCRTTTCTGTGATCTAATTCCCACCATGAAAATACAGGTGACACCTACACTGTTCAGAGAGTTGGATATTTTAGGGTAGCACAAAGTTGGGTTGGTTTGGGGTTTTTTTTAGGATGCAGGAAGGGTGATGGAATCCTGTGACAACAGTTTTGCGCTTGTTGCCTGACTGGGAGTGTGTTTGTGTGATGATATTTGAGTGGTTTTGATAGCTCTTTGATTGTATGTTTATGTATTTTGGTAGATTATCTATATTTAGATATAATTTGGGGTAGAAGCGATGGGACAGTTGTGGTGTTATGGGTGAGGAATGGAAGTGCCTGGATTTGGGGTGATACCCACCTCCATCCTTCCTCCTGCTGGGGCTCATTTTTTGGGACTCTGCCTCCTTGCAGGGCTCTGATCCAGGACAGGATCCAGCCAGGAATGCTGCTGCTGTGTTAACAATAATTGGGTTAAATTCCCAGTTAAAAGGGAASGTGACCACCTGTGCTGGGATCAGGGTGTGGAGCCATTCCAGGCTGCTGGCACCCCTCATGCTCTCCTTCCTGCCACCCCTCTCCTTCCCTCCATTCCTCTGGAGCGGCGCATGGTCTATTTTTAAATCTTGCTGGGCTCTGTATTGCGGCATTTCTCTTCCTGAATTATTTATCAGGGATTGGAGCTGAATGGAGCGTGCTACGTTTTCCCCGCTCGCTGCTGCCCACGTGTCTGTCTTGAGCCATTGACAGATTTGGTTCATGTCAAACCACACCAGGCCAGGCTTGGAGAGGGGCTGGAGGGGTCAAGGGGTCTTTTAGGCCAGGCTGGACTGTCTGGATCTGCAGGTGTTTGATGCTGGGACAGACAGGGAAGGAGTGGTTGCCATGCTAATGAATCCRCAGCTGAGCCAGGTTTGAATGGAAAGGCCCTTTTTAAAATAGAAAGTGGAATTAAAAATTCTTTGTGCTGCCTGGAGAACCGTTCCAGCCCTGGGAAGTGTCACCTCGGTGCACGTGCCGAGGAAAACACGGAATCAGAGCGTGGGCGTGGAGGACTTGGGAAGGTCCTTGACTCAGTGTGTGGTTCTGTGGTGTCTGTCCGAGTGTTCTGTGTCCTCTGACAGCACCTGACGTTGAGTCACACCAGGCTCCACTCCACCTCCAGCTCCTCCCTGCAGTCCGTGTGCTCCTCGTGTCCTTGGAAGCAGATGCTGTCTGGAGCGTGGTTCTACCTGTGCATCCCAGTAATTAATGCTGGGAATGGCAGCTGCTGGATCCTGAGCAAGGTCAGGTCCATCCCAAAGGATATCTGAGATCCAGCTCCTTGAGGATTTTCCTCTCCCTCGTCCCCGTGGTGCTGTGGGGGCTGAGGCTGAGACATGAGGCTGTCCCAGATTTGGGGTTTTCCCCCTTTCCAAGGGGACAGGGAATTCTCTGCTCTGGGTGGGTTCGTGGATGAATGGAATTCCTTTGGCAAAGCTCTTCTCCCTTTCCAGCCACTGTCTGTCTCTGGGAGATCCCAGTCCTGGCTGCTGGTGGGGACTTGCACCAGTGCCACCCCGCTGGTTTAGTGTCACAAATCCTGACTTTTCCCTCTTCCAATGGAATTTATCCACTTCCTAATTGCCACGTTTCCTCTCCATGGGAGCTGGGCTGGCAGACAGAGCCTGGGCTCATCCATACGTGTCTGCCAGGGAAGGAGGGAATGTCTCCTTGCTTTTCCCTTTGTTTCCTCCTCGCTGTGACTGTTGGGCACTGGCAGCTTCCCCTGCCAGCCAGGAGCACCGGCAGTACCTGGAACTGCTGCATCTTCCCCGTCCTCGCTTTCCCTGACCCAGTTTCACTGTGTGGCTGCAATTCCAGAGCTGAGGGCTCTCAATTTGAGAGGCAGGAACTGCTCCCGTGGGGCTTTGTCCACACTGCTGGGGCTGATTCACTCTTCATCCTCGTCCTCCTTCCACCCAGGATTTGCTGGCTCCCATGTAGGAGAGGGATGCAGCTCGGGAAATCCTCTTGCACACACCGTGCTCCACGAGGATGCAACGCTGCCGGCTCGCAGTGATGGACAGGGATTTTGGGAAGAGCTGGATGAGCCTGCAGGAGGCTGCACCTGTGCTGTCTGGGGCAGGTGCTCSTGTCCTGGGGCTGGAGGCTTTCACATTCCACAATCTACTGATCCACCTGCCCAAAAGCCAGAGATCAGGTCTGCAGGCTTTCACTGAGCTTCTCTTCCTCCTCTGACTACAGACAGTGACGCCTTCGACAGAGGGTCTGAAGCTGATGTGACATTCTTTGGAAACAGGGAGATCTGGAAGAAGGGGAGGGCAGCATTCTGAGTTTTCTGCTTGTACAGCCACTGCAGGGCTCCAGCACCCATCCTTAGTGATCCTGAGGCTGCCTCTGACCACAGGATGCTCCTTAGCAAAATAAAACTGTGGCTTTACTGGGTTTGGGGCAATTTGAAGGCTCTGTGTGGAGCAGTGATCCTTGCCCTGGCAATGCTTCCTCTGCCTCTTCCTGTCACTTCTACACTKGGAAAATATCTCCTGGAGCTGCTTCAGAGCTCAGAACTCCAGGTTTAACACTCCAGGGGCCTATTCCTGGGTGCCAGGAATAACTAACCCCCATAGAGATGGATTAAGAAGGGGGTAAAAGCTGGTGCTGAGCTGCTGGACTGCCACAGGGAGCCACTCTGAGCACGCAGTGCTGGCCACGGCTCCAGCCTGRCTCCTGCTGAGCAACCCCGGGGCTGCTGCAGCTGCAGTCGCTGCCTCTGGAGCTCCTGTGCAGCAGCAGAACCTGAGCTCAGCTGAGGCCCCTCATCCTCCTTAGACTGAGCTCAAATGAAGCCCCTTATCCTCCTTAGACTGAGCTCAGCTGAGGCCCCTCATCCTCCTTAGACTGAGCTCAAGTGAAGCCCCTCATCCTCTTTAGACTGAGCTCAAATGAAGCCCCTCATCCTCCTTAGTCTGAGCTCAGCTGAGGCCCCTCATCCTCCTCACCCTGCTCAAACRGTGGTGCCTATTTCTCAAAGAGCCTGTGAGGCCACGGTTTGGTTTTCTTGTCCAGGTACCTTCATTGTAGAAGTTCTTTGCAGAACTGAAAGGAAAAGAACTTGAAGTGGCAGACATAAAAGGAACTTGGATCCTTTGGATCTGTCTTCTTTGCACCTTTTGATTGGAAAATCTTGTGCAACATCCCTGGAGCCTTTGCATTCCAAGGTGCAGATTAATCGAGACCTTTGACAACACTGCAATAGCATTGCAGGTGATTTTTGTCTTCTTATCCCTCATAATTCCTTTCTCTCCCATTTTCCATCCATGGGATGTGGAGAGGAGACTTCATTGCAGCCTCTGTGCCTGCAGAATCGCCAGGTCTGGGGTGGAAAAAACCCCTTTCTGGGGAAAATTTAAACAAGTGAAAGGTTTCAAACTTCTCTRGGGCCATTTGCGTTTCTTGTTTTCTGTCTCTCCATATTTAATCACCAATAAATGAGCAAGAAAAGGAAATAACTGAATTGAAATGAAACCATTAACAAAGCAGCCCCTCAGAAAAGTTATGGCAGCAGTGACAGGAGTGGACAAAGCTAGCTGTGACCTACCCAGGCAGGTGTGAGGTGTTTTCCATGCATGTGAATCCTTCTGGAGGCTGCTGATGCCTTGGCCAGTACCTGCTATCCTTTTTTTTTTTTATGGAATCATGGAATATTCTGAGTTGGAAGGGATCCTGAAGGATCATTGATCCCAACTCTTGGCCCTGCATAGACAYCCCAACAATCCCATTCTGTGCCTTCCTGGGAGCAGTGTCCAAACATTCCTGGAGCTCTGGCAGCCTTGGGGCTGTGACCATTCCCTGGGGAGCCTGGGCAGTTCTTCCTCTGCGGGGAGAACCTTTCCTGACAGCTCCAGCCGTTTCTTGGGGTGCTCTCCTTGGTCACAGAGAGGAGAAATTGGAGCTGCTCCTCATGTGAAGCTGCGGCCCCTGAGGAGTCTCCCCTCAGTCTCCTCCAGCTGAACAAGCCAAGTGCCCTCAGCTGCTCCTTGTGTGACTCCTCCAGACCTTTCCCCATTCCTGTGTCCCCCCTTTGAACACTCTGCAGCATCTTTAGACCTTTCTCGTGTTGAGGTGCCCTGACTGCCCCCAGGACTGGAGGCGAGGCTGCCCCAGCCCTGAGCAGAGTGAGACAATCCCCTCCCTCACTGTCCAGTGATGCTGTCCCTGATTCCCCCAGGACCTGGTGACCTTCCTGGCTGCAGGACACGCTGCTGGCCCACATCCAACTCCCCATCCAGCGGGACCCCCACGTCCCTCCCCGTGCGGCTCCGGGCTTGGCAGGGGCCGGATGCTGCGTCTTTAACGGCGTCTCGGGCTGCGCGGAGGCAGCTCCATTGAAGATTTGCAGGAGAGCAGGAGGGGGGTGTGGATGTGGCTATTGGCAGAGCCGTGCTGACATCCCTGGGAACAGCTGGGATCTGCTCCGCTGCCGAGCCGCTCGTCAGAGCCCCCGAGCTCACCGGAGCAGCCGCAAAGATCGCCGGCAGTTTTTTATTTTTCGTTCGGGAGAGCTGGCGGGAGCTTCCCGGGAGCCAGATTATCCTGGCAGAATTCCTCCGGAACTGGTCACGGCCATGGAGTCTCCGTTGAAATCGGGGAACAGCTGATGTGCTCAGAGTGCAGAACCACCACGGTGAGTTTATTTTTAGAATGAGCTTTTAATTATTTGGGGCTTGAGAAAAGAAAGATTGATCCGACTTTTCCCTGGTGCAAAATGCAGCGTAAATGTAGGCGAATATTTCAGGGATGGGGACCTGCCAGTGTCCCTCTCCCGTTGGTAAATGCCAGGATTTCTGCTGCTGGATGGGGTTAATTTAAAATGGAGCTGGACTAAATGAAATATGTGGCTCTGGGATCCCTGTCAGGACTTGGGAGTGTGASATGAGCTCTCCTCTTCCTCCTTTTTGTGCTGCCGGGGATGCACCTACRGAGAGAGAGGGAATCCCCGGTCGGCATCCTGTGCTCTGCCATGTCATTAAGGAGTTCCCCTGACGGCATCATGGAATCTCCTTGTGCTCCAAGTGTCTGCAGCTTGCTCCTGGGTACTTCCCGTTGTTCTGCAAAGGCAGAGCCTTCCCAGCTCTTTTGTTGGGTTATATTTTAATGGGTTTATTTGTTTGGAGCTGGCTAGTTGATGGGGAATGTTGGCTACTCAGCTGGCTTCGTGCCATGTGACGTTTTCGGGGTGGCTTATGCAATTTGGTGTTCTGTAGGACGGTGCTTGTGTTCACTGATACATTAACCCCATTTTTAGATTATTTTAAACCCTTAACTGAGTTGGGTTTAGCGGAATCAGGAGGTTGGATTGACTTTTCCCCCTCCTCTCACATGTCCGTTGTCCGGTTTTGCCCAACACCCCAGAAGTTATGCTCTCTTCATTCCAGATTTAGTGCTGGAAGCTGGTTTTTTTTTTTGGGATTGAGGTGTAGTTATTGTACTTTGGGATCTCAGGATCTCTCTACCTGCTCCTCAGACTTCACACTCATTCCCAGCTTCTGCTGGCAGCCAACAAATAAAGTTGAGTTTTTTCTTTGAATCATTATTTCCCCTTTTTTTTTCTATGTTCAAATCAATTTCTGGCTCCCACCTGGAGAACACCCAGTGTCTGCCATGTGATGACTGGCTCTGTATCATGGGGAAAAGTGGGAGCAGCACCTGGAGAGCAGSAGGAGGGMTARGGAYARCATTCCTGCCTTGTGCCTTCCTCCYGTGGAGGTTTTCTGGGAGCTGGGATGCTTTGAGGCTGATAAACAAAGTTTAGGGATGTGCTTTGTCAGCTCGGGAAGGTGAGGGAATTCCTTGTTCCCTCATCCAGATTTTTAATGCTGCTGCTCCTGCCTGGCACAGGCTCAGCACCAGGAGCAGGTGCCAGCAGGAGAAGAGTTTTCCATGTTTTCCTGGTTGGTACCTCTGGTGCAGGTGCCTCATTACAGATGAGCTCAGGTGGAAGAAATTCTGCTTGGGGTTCTCTAAAAAAAAAAATTAGGAGCTGTCCCAGGAATTTCTGCTGAGCCATGGAGGGGTTAACAGAAATCCCTGCTCTGTCCTATTGCRTCCTGACACTGTGGAAAGTAGGTGGATAATTCCTTGCTCGCTTTTCAGGAAACCCCTGTGGTGGACAGCCCTCATTAATTGTTGCTGGGAAACTGCTTTGACGTCACCGGAGCAGTTCCCTGCTCTTGGGATGGATACAGGAATAGCTCGTGATGAGGAAGTGGGAAGTGGTGTGAAATGGAGCAGGGAGCTCTGACAGGGGATTCTCATCCTGCATTTCTTTCCTCTCTCCCATAGTTCTGCGCAGGAACCCTCAGGAACTGTCCACAAAGCTTCAGTGCTGCATTGGGAGCAGCATTTCCTTCTCCAGGAAGCCCTTCGTTCTCCAGGGCTGTGGCACTGATGATCCTTCACTTTTTTAATGGATTCGGGGTTCTTTTGGTGTTGGTTTGGGGTTTTTTTTTCCTCYCCCAGGTTTTGGAAAAGAGGGGTGAGAAGGTTATTGCTCAGCCTAATGCAGCTCCCAAAAATCAAAGGAAAAGAGAGCAGCAGGATCACTGTTTCCTTTCTTTCAAATCAGTAATGTCCCTTTTCCTACCTGAGGGGAGAGCAAGGCCCTTGGTGCTGGGAGCTCCAGGTTCAAACAACTTGAAATTAAAACTGTTTAATCCCACTTTCCTTAGAGAAATGTTCCTTAGGACCATTTAACTCCTGGGGTTTTGTGCATTTGGTTCCTTTCTCCCAGTGTTAACCTCTCAGTTTCTGGGAGATGTGGCACGGGATAATTGCAGCAGGAATTCTCTGTGTTTGCTTTTCCACACGCGAAAATTAGATTTAAGCGAAGTTTTCCCATCCAGGTCAGAGTATTTAAGAGATTTTTGTACCCAGAAGTGCTGAAGAGCAGCAGAGAACAGCTGGGGCTGTGGCTCAGGTGGGATCAGAAAGGGCTTGAAAGGGGAGGAAAGTGAAAGAAAGGATCTGAATCCTTTCAGATTTCAAAAATAATGGAATCCTGGAATGGTTTGGGTGCAAAGGGACCTTAAAGCTCATCTCATAATGGAGGGACACCTCCCACTAAACCAGGCTGCTCCCACCTGGCCTTGGACACCTCCAGGAATCTAGGGGCAGCCCCAGCTTCTCTGAGCACCCTGTGCCAGAGCCTCCCACCCTCACAGGGAGAAATTTCTTCCTAAAAGAAGAAATATCGATGTTTATAAAACTTTAATCCACCTTTATGTGTTTCCTGGGTATCACATGGAAATTATTTTGGCAGTCCTAGTCACACTCCTGGAATAGAGTGAGAACAAGTTGACAGCTCTCCTGAGTTTAGTCCTTGCCTTGATGATGATGATGATGAGGGAAGTCACAAAATATCAGAGTATTTTATTCCTCCTGAAATGTTGTTGTGCTTTGAGATGTTTTCTACAAGAAAACCTCCCGATTCTCCAGAATTCACTTTGACTCACCTGCATTTCCTGTCTCCTTGTTCATATAAGGTTATTTCCCCCCTTTTCACCTGGAGTCAAACCCTTCCATCTGCATCATAATTTCAGAATTTGATGTCATGTGGGGGTGGAGATTAGGATTTAAAGCAATGACTAAGCACAGGGACTGTGCAGGCAGAGATGTCCGGCCTCCTGTGGGGAATCTTGCTGGGTTTTGTAAGAGCTGTAAGGGAGGGGGGAATTCAATCCCTCTCCAACTGATAATAAGGAATAAGGAGAGAATTCAGGAGAGGTGGCTTTGAAGTTGGAGTTGATGAGTGTTGCTGGTTTTGGGGTTTCTCACTGAACCAGGTGCTTGTCCTGACTGGGAGCAGGAGGGAAAGGGAGTGAGCTCCAAAGGTTCTTTACCTGTCGGAATTCCAGCTGAGCCTGCAGACTTTTCCTGAGGTGCTGGTGNTCCAGGAAGCCCTTCGTTCTCCAGGGCTGTGGCACTGATGATCCTTCACTTTTTTAATGGATTCGGGGTTCTTTTGGTGTTGGTTTGGGGTTTTTTTTTCCTCYCCCAGGTTTTGGAAAAGAGGGGTGAGAAGGTTATTGCTCAGCCTAATGCAGCTCCCAAAAATCAAAGGAAAAGAGAGCAGCAGGATCACTGTTTCCTTTCTTTCAAATCAGTAATGTCCCTTTTCCTACCTGAGGGGAGAGCAAGGCCCTTGGTGCTGGGAGCTCCAGGTTCAAACAACTTGAAATTAAAACTGTTTAATCCCACTTTCCTTAGAGAAATGTTCCTTAGGACCATTTAACTCCTGGGGTTTTGTGCATTTGGTTCCTTTCTCCCAGTGTTAACCTCTCAGTTTCTGGGAGATGTGGCACGGGATAATTGCAGCAGGAATTCTCTGTGTTTGCTTTTCCACACGCGAAAATTAGATTTAAGCGAAGTTTTCCCATCCAGGTCAGAGTATTTAAGAGATTTTTGTACCCAGAAGTGCTGAAGAGCAGCAGAGAACAGCTGGGGCTGTGGCTCAGGTGGGATCAGAAAGGGCTTGAAAGGGGAGGAAAGTGAAAGAAAGGATCTGAATCCTTTCAGATTTCAAAAATAATGGAATCCTGGAATGGTTTGGGTGCAAAGGGACCTTAAAGCTCATCTCATAATGGAGGGACACCTCCCACTAAACCAGGCTGCTCCCACCTGGCCTTGGACACCTCCAGGAATCTAGGGGCAGCCCCAGCTTCTCTGAGCACCCTGTGCCAGAGCCTCCCACCCTCACAGGGAGAAATTTCTTCCTAAAAGAAGAAATATCGATGTTTATAAAACTTTAATCCACCTTTATGTGTTTCCTGGGTATCACATGGAAATTATTTTGGCAGTCCTAGTCACACTCCTGGAATAGAGTGAGAACAAGTTGACAGCTCTCCTGAGTTTAGTCCTTGCCTTGATGATGATGATGATGAGGGAAGTCACAAAATATCAGAGTATTTTATTCCTCCTGAAATGTTGTTGTGCTTTGAGATGTTTTCTACAAGAAAACCTCCCGATTCTCCAGAATTCACTTTGACTCACCTGCATTTCCTGTCTCCTTGTTCATATAAGGTTATTTCCCCCCTTTTCACCTGGAGTCAAACCCTTCCATCTGCATCATAATTTCAGAATTTGATGTCATGTGGGGGTGGAGATTAGGATTTAAAGCAATGACTAAGCACAGGGACTGTGCAGGCAGAGATGTCCGGCCTCCTGTGGGGAATCTTGCTGGGTTTTGTAAGAGCTGTAAGGGAGGGGGGAATTCAATCCCTCTCCAACTGATAATAAGGAATAAGGAGAGAATTCAGGAGAGGTGGCTTTGAAGTTGGAGTTGATGAGTGTTGCTGGTTTTGGGGTTTCTCACTGAACCAGGTGCTTGTCCTAGTGGGGGCTGTTACCTGACTGGGAGCAGGAGGGAAAGGGAGTGAGCTCCAAAGGTTCTTTACCTGTCGGAATTCCAGCTGAGCCTGCAGACTTTTCCTGAGGTGCTGGTGCTGCCCCAGGCAGCCATGCTGGCGCAGGGACGTTTTACCTGAGCAGAGCTCAGGATGGAGCTGTTTTGTGAGCTTTTGTCATATTAACAAATCCATCCATCCCATCCTCTTGTTGCACCTGCCTGCTGCCCCTGATTGCCAGGATTGTCCCAACCGCTCTTCCCTGGCCCAGGAGAAGCCACTGGGACAATCCCTGGGCACGAAGAGGGCCCTGCAGAGCCCGAGGGGCTTCGTGGCTGGAATCTCAGCCCCCTCCCCACCCCACCGCCTCCACCTTTCCCTGTGCCGAGCCTTTTCCGCAGCCGCGCTGGGGAGGGGGACCTGAGTCACCCCCGCCCCGTTGCTCCTGGCGACAGGGCCCCGTTGCCATGGAGCTCGGCTCCCCATTGGCTGCCGGGCAGCCAATCAGCGAGTTGCTCGCCAGAGCATCACTGGTACCCAGCGGGAGGGCGGTGGTGGGTGGTGGGTGCTGCTGCTGCCCCCAAACAGGGCGGAGGGGAGGGCTGGGCTGCCGGGGGAATCGTGGCGTGATTTGGGCTGGGAGGGATCGTGGAGGTCGTTCTGTGGCACCCCTGATGGGGACACGGCCCTGGTGCATGTCCCTGTTGAATGTCCCATGGAGTGAGTCTGGGAAAGCCAAACCAGAGCTGGTTAATAACCAAGGGGAATGGAGGGAAGGGAGGCAGGAGTTTTGTCTTGGAAGTCAGGTGGGAATGCTGCAGCACCGCTTCCCGTGGCCATGGCTTGGGCAGGTGCTGGGAAGGTGAAGCCCACCTGGAATATCCTGATTTGCAAGGAACTCCAAGGATCACTGAGTCCAACTCCTAACCCTGCACAGGACACCCCAACAATCCCACTCTGTCCCTGGGAGTGGTGTCCAAACACTCCTGGAGCTCTGGCAGCCTCAGAGCCATGCCCATTCCCTGGGGAG
>QVAJ01000558.1:43305-58309 GCA_003546035.1 Mixornis gularis | reverse complement strand
GGGACCACCAGGCAGAGGCCAGGAGCTGCAGAGAGATTTGGGGACCACCAGGCAGAGGCCAGGAGCTGCAGAGGGATTTGGGGACCACCAGGCAGGACAGTGTGTGCACCTGGCCATGAAGAGGAGGGAGGTACAACCCACTGGAGTGTCAGCACCTTGCTTTGCTGTGAGCAGAGACAAAACTGTGCCTGTTTATCCCCACTGGAAGTTCCAGTGGTGACAAGATCCCACCATACTCTCCCCTTTTCTCCTGGATCCATGCCTCCATGCCTCTCTCTGTTGCAGGTTTGGTGCTAGGTGCCCCTGAGGCCTGCAGCCAGTCCCCATCCTCACAGCCCAGCCGTGGCCTCCTGCCCTGCACGGCCCCACAGCCGCCCCCACAGCCGCCCCCACAGGCCCCCGGCCTCCCCCCAGCCCAGCAGCAGCCGGCCATGAGCAGCCCCATGATGTCCCAGGTGAGTCCCACAGGGCACACAGGTAGGGGGGAAGGCAAGGCCAGAGGAATCCTGGGGGTGCTCTGGGCTCACATCTGGGTTTGGGGGTCCCCACACTCATTGTCCCACTGTGGCAGAGCAGGAGAAGGTTGGGCTTTGCTGTGCCTGGGTGATTCTGTGGGATATCCCACCTTGCCAGCTCTGCTGGGCCAGCAGCCCTCCTGGAAAAGGGTCCACTTGGATGAGTGGCAAACTGGAAGCAGTTCCCCTCAGGACCATCCTGAATGAGTGCTGGATTTGAGGTCCCCAGGACTGATCTTCTGAAGTCCTGGAGCAAGTCTGGGTGTGTTCTCCAGACCATCCCTCCCTGAGTTRAAGCCAAGGGATGTTCCATGTCCCCACGGCCTGCTGGGCTGTTCCCAGGGCTGGAACCCTCCAGGAGGCACCCATGGGTGACATTCCTGTGTGCTTGTTCTGCTCCTGAGGCTGTGACCAACCACAGCCCAGCCCTGTCCTGCTGCAGGAGTGGGGATGGGGTGGGAACCATCCCAGTACAGGGTTTAGGGAGCAAATTCCTGTGGTGTGTGGGATATCCATGACACCTTCCTGTCCCTCGTTGGTGCTGGATCTCAGCCTGCTCCCTAGGGATCCTTTAGCATCACCTTGGACTCACTCTACAGCAAAGAGCTACTGGAGTTACACTGGAAGGGTTCAAGATGCAACAGGGCAGGGAGGCTGCTGGATAATCATTCCAAGGCTCCCTTTCCCTTGAAAAGCTGGACCAGGTGTTCTTCTGAGGTCCCTTCCAACCTGGGCTGTTCCATGATTCTCAGTGTTTTCACTAGACTGGAGTGAGAGGAGGGAAGAACCTCCTGGAAAAGCTTTTACTGCAGGTAACARGAGCAGCTCCTTGCTGGCTCTTCCCAGCTGCAGGAGAGGGGAGAGCTGGTAGTTCTTGGGCCCTGGAGTGACTCCAGGGTTGTGGATCTGTTTGTGGAGCCTGAGGGAATGAGCTGTCTCCCTGGAGGGTCTGTCTGGAGCTGGAATAGCAGAGTCCCTGGGTGGGATCTCATGCAGGATCACTGGATKGCRCTGGGGCTTCAGTTTGTGTCTTCTRTTGTCTCATCCAAGGGTTTAGATCCTGGAAAAACTGATTTCAGGTGTTTGACTGTTGGTGAAGGGTCTGGAAATGCACCATCCATATGTCCATGTCCCTTCTATGTCACCAAAGGCCAAATCAAAGGATCAAACCTCCCATCCAGCGCTGACCATCACTGGGTCGGTGCCCAAAGCACCAAAGTTTTAGTGAGGGGTTGTCATAAAGCTCCAGGTGACAAAGTCGGGGTCCCTGTGGAAGGTGAGTGTACAGGAATGGCCAAGGGACACTGTAGGGAATGCTGGAAACAGGAGAGACGTGAGAGTTGTGCTGGGAGACGTGGCTCTCCTGCTGCTGCTGGCCCTGGTGAACTCGTGTCACTTTTCCTGCCGGGCAAGAGCTGCTTTGGGGCAGGTCACTCCTCCCCAGCTCTGCAGAGCCACCAGCTGGGCTGTGTCTGATGGGATGGATGATGCCCTGGAATGGTTTCTGTGCTTCCCAACCCCCTGCAATGCCCCTCTGTGTTGGCAGTTGGCTCACTTGACTAACCTTGTTGTTCCTTCTTTCTCTCCTTCCTTCCTTCCTTCCTTCCTTCCTTCCTTCCTTCCTTCCTTCCTTCCTTCCTTCCTTCCTTCCTTCCTTCCTTCCTTCCTTCCTTCCTTCTCTCCCTCCCTTCTCTCCCTCCCTTCCTTTTTTTCTTCCCTTCCTTCCTTCCTTTCCTTCCTCCCTCCCCCCTTTGCCTCCCTCCTTTCCTTCTCCCTCTCCTTCTTCCCAATCTCTCTCCATTCCCTTCTCTGCTGGTCGTAGCCGGTCCCGGCGCTGCAGCCTGTTCCGTACTCTCCAAGCTCCTGCCCCCAAGTCCTCTTGCCAGTCTCTCCACCCCAGCAGTACAACCTGGTATAAACCCCARTTCCTCTTCTGCACTGTCTGTTGTGCTCTGTGCTGTGTTTGTGTTGTGTGAGCTTGTGCTGATCAGGTATGTCCCGGACACCGACCCCCTGGGGTTGGGATTCAGGAGCTCTGCAATGCCTGAGGCCACGAGACCACTACTGCTGGAGTGGTGGTCTTGGAAAGAGCCTGGGAAGAGCAAATTCCAAGCCCAGAACTCCCCAGCAATGCTTGTGCTCAGTGCTGGGATCTTAGGGGCCATGGCTGCCCTGTGGGCTCAGCCAAGCCCCTGTGTTGTCTCCACGGGGATCTTTTGGGAATGGTGTCCCCTATGGGATGTGGCTGCTGGGCTGGAGTCACCCTTGCCTGCGTGGGACCCCCCCGTGTCCCCAACATCTGCTGAGCATTTGGCCCCCTCAGCTCGCATGTCCCCCTGTCCTGCTCTGGGTCTGTGGCTCATGTGTGGGGGCCTTTTTGGGGGAGCTTCTCCCAGAGCAGGGAGAGGGGGTCTGCATTTACCAGCAGAGCTGTGTCCTACCTGCTCTTGTCCCACGTGCCGTCCTCCTCCATCCTTCCCCTTATCCCACTCCAGGCCGACGAGCTCAGCAGCCCCTTCGGGCAGATCAGCCTCAGCCGACAGGGCTCGACGGAAGCCCCGGATCCTTCCTCGGCGATGTTCCAGTCATCCCTCATCTCCCAGCACCCTCAGCAGACAGGATTCATCATGGCAACCCCTGGGCAGCCCATTCCCACCTCCAGCTACTCGGCCTCGGGGCACACGGCCCCCACTCAGCAGGTGCTGCAGCCCCAGGGCTACATTCAGCCTCCCCAGCAAGTAAGGACACAAGGGGACATCCCCAGAGCTGGCAGGCCARGGGCTGCTGGGGAATGGGTCCCTCTTTTTCTGCTGCTAGTTGGGTGATGAATCCATCCACAGGGGTCCAGGCTCCGGGTCTCACTCTCCCCTGTTAGGCACAGGATGATCCCCGTGTCCCTCTGAGCCCACGAGGCTCTTTCTGGGACCCCCTGGGCCACTCCTGGCTCTCAGCACTGAGGGAGGGACAGTGGCCGGATTCAGGGCTGACACCTCTAAGCTCTCTTTGGGGTCCTGCAGGGCTTTATGACCTCTAGGATTGTCCCCTGAGCTGTGAGGAGAGTTGTGCCTACTGTGCTCTTGCACAACTGTGCTGGGAAAGGCTTGGATGAGGAGGCTGGGAGGCGCGGGAAGGGGCTGCGGTTCCCCGAGGAGCCATCAGCTGGCCAGAGCCAAAGCCCTGGGTGGTTCCCTTCGGCAGAAGCCAGGCCAGGTGAGAGAGAAAACTGGTCCTGGGGGACCAGCTTTCTTGGTCCTGCTCCCTGCTGTGTCCTCACCACTGTGTTTTCTTGCCCCTGATAGATTCAGGTTTCTTACTACCCCCCCGGGCAGTACCCGAACTCCAGCCAGCAATACCGACCCCTCAGTCACCCAGTGGCCTACAGCTCCCAGCGCCCGCAGCAGCTCCCCCAGCAGTCCCAGCAGCCAGGTAAGGGGGTGTAAAGGGGGGAAGGGGGCAGCTTTCCCTKTCCTGCTGCTTTTGTTAGCTCCAAAAATCTCCCATGCGCTGTCTGGGGCCAGGTCGCTCTTCCCCGTCTCCCACTCTTTGCTGGAGCTGCTTCTTGACTGGGAAGTTGGGATGCCTCTCTCTGCTGAGACTGTTGTGTCCTTCCCCTCCCTCTCCTCTGAGCTTGCTGGGGGAGGGGATGAGGTGGATTTAAGCCTCACTGAGGGGCTGGCAGGAGAATTTAAAGCCAGGAGCTTCCCTTGGGTGTGTTTACATCTGCTCCAAGGGAAGCCCTTTACCCACTCTTTAGCAGGAGGGTGGGGGCAGAGGCAGGATTTATTTCCCTAAATCCTAAATCTGGGGCTGTTTCCTGTGTCCAGCTGGGAAGCTGCTCCATTGAAACCCTGTTCTGGCAGGTTTACAGCCAATGATGTCCAACCAGCAGCAAACATACCAAGGTGTGGTGGGGGTGCAGCAGGCGCAGCCCCCCGGGCTCCTCAACAGCCAGAGGAACAACATGGGGGGCCAGATGCAGAGCGTGATGGGGGTGCAGCAGGCACAGCCCCCCGGGCTCCTCAGCAGCCAGAGGAGTGGGATGGGGAACCAGATGCAAGGTCTGATGGTCCAGTACACACCGCTGCCTTCGTACCAGGTGGGCATCTGCTGCTCCCCAGGGTGGGGTGCTGGGAGGGGGCCCTGGCTGGGCAGGGTGTGCCCTGTTCCTGTGCCTGAGGGATGGAGCCAAAGGTGGGGATTTGCTCACAGGGCATGCCTGGAAGCTTGGGGAGGGCACATCCATGTGGGGATCTGTGGGGGGCATCTCGAGCAAGAGGACTGGGAGAATCTCTGGGAGGGGCTGCCTGTGCCTGGGTGAGGTTGCTCTGGGCTGTAAGAAAAAAAAACCACCTGGAATCTCTTCACCTTGCTGGTGTCTCCTTGGGCTAATTCCCTCTGCTCTGTTACCTGTTACCTGCTGCTTTCCTCCCTGCCCAGGTTCCCATGGCCAATGAGTCCCAGAACGTGGTCCAGCAGCCCTTCCAGCAGCCAGTGCTTGTGCCAGCCAGCCAATCTGTGCAGGGGGGGCTCCAGGCTGGAGGGGTCCCCATCTACTACAGTGTCATCCCCACTGCCCAGCAGAATGGCACCAGGTAAAACTCTGGCCTGCCTGGGGGAGAAAGGGGTGCTGTGCCCACAGTTTTGRGTTTTGGGGGTGTCCTACCAAGGCCAGGATTCAGCCTTGATGATCCTTGTGGGTCCTTTCCAACTTGGGAGATTCCCATGATTCTGTTTGGTGGTTCCATGATGAACCAGGTGCTGTGAGCATGGAGCACCTGCTCCTGGGGCTGGAGGTGGGTGGGTACCACAAGTGCTGCTCCTCCCTGAACTTGTCCATTCCTGGCTCCCTTGGTCAGGGTTTCTTGGCCACCAACATGTCAAGCTCCTGTGTGCCCAGCCCTCTCCAGAGGCTCCTGTGTTTTCAGCCATCCCAGTAAAGAGGGAGCTGGGAATAACCTGTGCAGATGCCCCAGCTCTTCATCCCCATCCTCACCTGAGCTTTCTCTGTTCCACAGCCCATCCGTGGGGTTCCTGCAGCCTCCTGGCTCCGAGCAGTACCAGATGCCGCAGTCCCCGGCGCCCTGCAGCCCCCCCCAGATGCAGCAGCAGTATTCAGGTACAGGGGGGCACAGGCAGGGCTGGCATCCACTCCATAGGTGGCATCAGCCTTTGGATCATGGGCTGCAGAGCTGCCACTTCACAGCCAAGTCTGGCAGCTTCTGTGCAAGAGGATTCCTTAGTCTGGGAATCCCACAGGGAGKGATCAGGATGTGGCACTGGCTCGTGCCTGGCATCTCCCTGCCCTGGTGGGCAGTGGGGTGGGCTGTGGATTGGTGAGAGTGGGAAGAACTGCAGATGGGGAGGCTGGGGATTCCTGCTGCTGTCACAGCTGTGGGAAGTGAGCTGGGAACTGGTGAGCTGGTGCAGAAGCTGAACTGGGATGATGGAGGTCTGGACGTGGTGAGCTCCAGGATCTGAAGCAGGGTGCTGGAGTTCTGTACCTGGATTCGTGYTTGGAGCCTTTGCCTGGAGTTTTGTGGAGATGCTCAGAGCGGTCACTGAGCTGCCATCCCTCAGCTTGGCCCCTGTGCTCCCATTTCTCCTGGATTAAACATCATCACTCCCAGGCCTAACCTTTGCTATTAGAGAGGAATCCCCAGAGGGTCCTGGTAGGATTTTACCAGCCTGAGAAAGTCTTGAGTGCCAGAGGAGAGAGTCCAGAGTGGGATCGTGGGGAGGGTGTGCAGTGGCAGGGACAGGCAGATGCTCTGTGTCCCACAGCTGCTGAGCCTGGGCCATACACGCCTGTGTCTGTCCCCAGGGGTGTCCCCATCAGGCCCTGGTGTGGTGGTGATGCAGCTGAATGTCCCCAACGGCCCCCAGGCACCCCAAAACCCCCCTGTGGTGCAGTGGAGCCACTGTAAGTACTACAGCCTGGAGCAGCGGGGGCAGAAGCCAGGAGACCTCTACAACCCCGACACCAGTGCTCAGGTACTGGGGGGACTGGGAGGGACGGGGAGGAGGCAGCTCAGCCTTTGGGGTGGGCTGGGTGATGGGTGGGGGGTCACCCCACGGGGTCAAGGTGGGTCTGGGAGCGGTCACAAGCACTGGGGGTGTCTGACACTGTCCCTCCCCCAGGCCAGCACCCAGCTGAACAGCCCCATCACGTCCCCCACCCAGTCCCCGACGCCGTCGCCCGTCACCAACCTCAACAGTGTGTGCACGGGGCTGAGCCCCCTCCCCGTCCTCACACAGTTCCCCCGGCCCATGGGCCCGGCACAAGGTAAGGGGAAGGCGTGTGGGGACAGCCCAGGGCTGGGAATGCCGTGGGGTTTTCCTGGGATCCCCACAAACTCGGGCTCCTTGTGCAGGTGATGGGAGGTACTCGCTGCTGGGCCAACCTCTGCAGTACAACCTGTCCCTATGTCCCCCGCCGCTGCTCCACAACCAGCCCAGCTACACAGGACACCAGGTACAGCCAGGCCAAGGTGTCCCTTCCTTTGGCCCCTCTGTGGGCACTGTGAAGCCACAATGTCCCCTGAGGTGACACAGTGCCCTTGTTCTCCTTCAAGGGGCAGACTGGAATGAAGCACGGAAACCGGAGCAAGAGACAGGCCCTTAAATCAGCGTCCACCGACCTGGGGACGAGTGACGTAGGCAAGTGACCCCCTCGAGCCCCTTTGCCCCACAAATGGATGTTGGAGACTCCAGGTGCCATCCCTGCCCACACCAGCATCCCACAGAACCCCGTGCTGGTTTTGGAGAGTGGTTCTTGCCAGTGCCTCCTCCCCACACCCACAAATACCCCCCAGCCCAGGTGAATCCAGGCTGGGGGTGCAGCAGATCCAGCCCCAGCCCACTCTGCCCTGAGGCAGGTGGGTGAACAGGGAGTAAAACCTCTGAGAAGGACACCTGGATGCTATTCCTGCCTCTCAGAGGGTGGAAATGATGGAGTAGGTGAAGCTGGCAGAACTGAGATTTTATTCCTCTTTATCAGCAGAAAGTGAGTGTCCAGACTCTGAGACCTCCCCAAGTYGTTCTCCACCCATGTTTCCCTTTCCCATGGGGCCCACAGCTTCACATCCTCATCTTTGAGATTTGGGATCTCCCAGGGTGGCTGTGAGGGCTGAGGGTTCCAGTGAATCATTTCTCTCCACCCATGTCCAGGGTTTTTCCACTGGGTCCTTGGGAAGGGAGGGATCCACAGCTTGGACGGAGCTGCCCTCACTGATCCTCTGGAGATCTCAGGCTTGTCCCCCATGTCACCTCAGTGCCACCACCAGCAGCTGGTTGCAGGGGCCCTTTAAGAGCTGCCTACCCCCCTCCTGCCCCTGGCATGGTCACTACGTGCCACGTTAATATTAGCAAAGAATCCCTGCAGCAGCTCTGCTAAGCCCAGAACCAGGGCTGGAGCCAGGAGCTGCAGAGGGATTTTGGGTACCACAGGGCAGGGACAGAGGTCAGAGCCAGGAGCTGCAGAGGGATTYRGGTACCACAGGGCAGAGGTCAGAGCCAGGAGCTGCAGAGGGATTTGGGTRCCACAGGGCAAGGGYTGGAGCTGGGAGCTGCAGAGGGATTTGGGGCCACAGGGCAAGGACAGAGGTCAGAGCCAGGAGCTGCAGAGGTGTTTGGGTACCACAGGGAGCTGCAGAGGGATTTGAGGACCACAGGGCAAAGGTCAAAGCCAGGAGCTGCAGAGGGATTTGGGGACCACCAGGYAGGGGCCAGGAGCTGCAGAGGGATTTGGGGACCACMRRGCAGGACACACCCAGTGCCACCATCCTCCATGGGGGCAGCCGTTCTTCCTCCCAGGGTCAGGATGGGAGCATGGGGTTGGCTCCCAGTACTGGTACCTGAGGTTTGGGGTAGGAAAACAGGGCAGAGCCCCCGGGAAAGCCTGAACTGCCCAGCTATCCAAAGGACACCAGGAGGACTTGGTGTCCCTGTAGTGGGGACACTGGGAAATAACCTGCATCTCCTCCTGAAGCAAACCCAGCATTGTGGGACAGGAAGGGATTGGGATGGGCCATTCCAGGGAGCAGCTAGGGGTGCTTTGGAGGGGAAGTATCTGGCTTAAAAGAATAGATTCCTTCAGTGGGGGCAGCTTGGCACTGCACAGTTTTCCTGGGCCAAAGAGAGGTGGGTGCTCCAGCCCGGGGACACCGGGACCTGCCGGTGACACTCGGCTCCTTCCCTGCAGTGCTGGGCCGGGTGCTGGAGGTGACGGACCTGCCCGAGGGCATCACACGGACAGAGGCCGACAAGCTCTTCACCCAGCTCGCCATGGCCGGTGCCAAAATCCAGTGGCTCAAAGAGACTCAGGGGCGCCGCGGGGACGGAGGCGGCGGCGGCGGGGACAACAGCGGGACTCCGGAGAACGGCAGGCACAGTGACCTCGCTGCCTTATACACCATCGTGGCCGTGTTCCCCAGCCCGCTGGCTGCCCAAAACGCCTCCCTCCGCCTCAACAACTCCCTCAGCCGCTTCAAGCTGCGCGTGGCCAAAAAGAACTACGACCTGCGGGTGCTGGAGCGGGCGAGCTCCCAGTAGGGCTCCCGTGGGCACCGGGCACCCCCCTGGGCCTCTTCTCCTCCTGCCCTCCCTTCCTCTCGCCCTCCTTCCTTGATATATTTATATGAACATAATTAAGAGACGAGAAGTTGATGATTTTTTTTTTTTAATTATTATTTTTGGAGTGACGCCCGTGCCCGCCCCCCTCCCCTGTGTCTATGGTTTTGTTTAAGCACTGTGTTGGACCGCACATACAGGTGTTGATTGGTATGTTCACTGCACATTTTATTTAATCGGATTATTATTTTGCGGGGGGGGGAGGGAATTTTTGGTTTTATTTTATTTGGGGGGTTGTTTTTAAATAAAAAAAAGGAAAAAAAAAGGAAAATTGTCCCATCGCTTGAACGTAACTTCCAGTTCTCTGCCAGTGCCAGAGCTGGGAGCTCGGTGGTGCCTCAGTGGGGTGAGGGGACAGCAGAAGGGACACTGGGAGGGGGACAATCCTGCCCAGTCCTGCCCCCAAGCTTGGCATATCCAAGGGCTGCGAGCCCGTGGTGTGCCAAAGTGGGGATCCCAGGCTGGGATCAGAGCATTTGGATTTGGGCTGGACTCCCCTGACAGATGTTCATGGCCTCTTCTCCCAGCTGCTGGGCCCATCCAGCTGTGGAATTCCAGGGCAGGAATGAAGGTGTGGAGTGGCCCCAGCTGTGTGCCCTGCCAGGAAACAGCATATTCCTGCTGACAGGAGCACCACCTGGAGCTGGCAGGTGCAGGTGGGGACAGGATTTGGGGTGGCACAGCCAGAGCCTCTGGTAGTAGCAGGATGCTCCCAACCTTCCTGAGCAGGTGCAGCTGGACAGGTAAGAGCTGCCAGGAACGGGGGGGCTCCAACCCCAGGCTTGTGCCAACTCCCACCTCGCTGCCACCCACAGCCAGGCAGGGACCTAAAGGACCCCTGGGTGCCCATTAACTCCAGGGCCCTGTCCCTGACCACAGGCAGCCCAGCAGCAGTGGGGTCCCAGCTCCCACCATCCCAGCAGAGCCTGGACCAGCAGGTGTCAGAGGACAAGGCAGCCACTCCACCCCATGAGAGACCCCAGTGCTGCCCCTCTGCCTGCTGAACCCCCAGCAGCCTCCAACAGACGAGCACGGGAGACACTGAAGCTGGAGCCTTTGGTGTGCCCAGCTCCAGGAACCCTCAGTGTGCCCAATTCCCGGAGCCCTCGCTGTGCCCCGTTCCTTCTTTGTCCCAGGCCAGGCTGGGGGGGCCCCTGGCACGCCCAGCAACCCACCAACGCAAATAGCCGGTGGCTCCTCCGCCCGCTCCCTCCCGGCGCACGCTGGGGCTCCAATTTCCCGGCGTCAGCCCCCGCCACCGCTCAGCTGTCGTCCCCCTCTGTCCTGTCACTCCGCTCGCCACCGGACCGGGGCGGCTGCCGCCCTCCCCGCGCACCCGGCACGGAGGGCTGGGGGCTCTGCGGCCAACGGGGCCCCGGCACCGGCCGCCCTTCGGGGGCTTCTTCAGCGCAGGACGAGACCTCCAAGCACAGGGTAAGTGCTCCTCTTGCAGCGGCTGTGCCCACCCTGGGCTCCCCCCGCTGCCGCAGGGCCTCGGGGTGCCCCATTCCTGCAGTGCCCCTCACCCCAGAGCTCCCCATTCCCATTGCTGCTTCCTGATGGTTTTCCTGGCTGGTTTTCACGGGGGCTGGAGGGGATTTGGGGAATGAGTATCACCAAAAATAGGGAGGTCTGGGTGGAAGTGCAGGGAGGGCGGTCAAAGGTGGCACTAGGATGGTTTGGGGGATGCGGGAGCAGGTCCTGCCCCGGTGGCAGCAGAAAGCCGGATGATGTGTCGCCCGTGTGCTCATCTGAGGGTGGCACCGTTTGCAGTTTCACRGGGAGATGGAGATGTCCAGGCTAAGGTGGGCACGTGCAGATAGCCCAGGGCTGGCTCACAGCACTTGGCACCGCGTCCCTGAGTCAGCGGATGTGCCACGCTCCGGGCTGGGCATCGACCTCCTCCAGCCTGGCCCTGGGGCTCTCCAAGACAGAACAGGATGGGGGTGGGATTGACCCCGGTATTTCCCCTGGAAGAACCAGCCCTCGCCAGGACAATTTCAGCCAGGGGCTGCTGAACGGGCAGGGAAAGGGGAGGCACTGCCCACGCAGCAGGGTCTGACCACTTCAGCCCTCGTCGGACCCCTGCAGCTGGAACTGGAACGCCATCTCTGCCTCTTCCCCTTGCAGCATGACGGAGAAGGAAGTGCCAGAGCCACCAGCTTCACCTGCTTCAGGTGGGAAACCCAAGAGCCGGGTAAGTGGGTGCCCACAGGGCAGTTTGGGTGGGTGGGGGAAGCCCCCTCTCTATCATCATCCTGCCGCAGCCCCAGGAGGCTTTGGGAGGCCTGGGGTGTCTGATGGGACCTTGATCCAGCCGGGTGTTGGGTGGGCATTTCCCAGCTCGGCATTTCCCTGGAGTGCCCACATGCATGAGGTGCTCAGGAACCACAACTTCCTCTTTTGTGGAGACTTCACGGGACTGGGAGGAGGGTCCCCATCTTCAGAGCATTCCTGGAGTCTCCTCCCGCTTGTGGAGGGGCTCTCTGGGTGGAGGCACTGGGGTGAGGAGCCGGGCACGGGGTCTCTGCTCTCCTGCCTCCCCCACACACCATCCGCCCTCTCCTGCCCAGCAGCTGCAGAAGCTGAAGCAACTTTTCCAGAGGAAGCCCAAGGAGGAGCCGGCGCCGGAGCCACAGCCCAACGGGGAGCTGGTCAGCCCCTCGGGGGGACCCATCTACTACATCTATGAGGATGACGAAGAGGAGGAAGAGGAGGAGGAGCCCGAGCCCCCTCCCGAACCCGAGAAACTTGTTAACGACAAACCCCACAAGTTCAAAGATCATTACTTCAAAAAGCCCAAATTCTGTGACGTTTGTGCCCGCATGATCGTCCGTGAGTCCTGAGGGGGCTGGGGGCCACGGGCACGGCTSRGGGCCACGGGCACGGCTGGGGCTGGGGGCCAAGGCTGCCCAGGGCTCTGTCCCGGCCGTTTCACAGCTGCAGTGTCACATTCCCTCTCCTTCCCCCCCCCCCTTCCACTGCCAGTCAACAACAAATTTGGCCTGAGGTGCAAGAACTGCAAAACCAACATCCACCACCACTGCCAGTCCTACGTGGAGATGCAGCGTTGCTTCGGCAAGATCGTGAGTGCCACCCCCCACCTCCAGCCCCCAGGGCGGGCACCCCTGGGAGTGYCCCCCGTGGGGCAGGTGCCACCATCTTTGTCCTTTCCCGGCTCTGAGGGGGACCCCGCATCCCCCTCTGGGGGTCCCCCCAGCTCTGACAGGTGGGTCCAGGGGTCTGGGGGGTGGGTGGCTGATGCTCCGACCCCCATCTCTCCTCCCAGCCGCCCGGGTTCCGCCGAGCATACAGCTCCCCCCTCTACAGTGACCAGCAGTTTGCCGGCACCAAGGACCAGCTCGGTAAGTCCCCGTGCTGGGGCACCCCGTCCCCTCGGTCCCCACCCCGGGGTGTCCCAACCCCTCGTGTCCCATCCCTGACCCCCCCCCCTCACCATTCCCCTGCCCCCGCAGCAAACAGGAGCGACCCGGTGTTCGAGACGCTGCGGACGGGAGTCATCATGGCCAACAAGGAGCGCAAAAAGGGGCAGGACGACAAGAAGAACGTGAGTGTGGGGTCGGGCTCTCGCCAAATTCCTGAGGGTGCGGTGCCGGCACCCCACTAACCCCCCACTCTGCACCCTCTGAGAGGTCTCTCTGCCTTCCAGCCCTTGGCTGCGATGATGGACGAGGAGTCAGAGGCCACGAAGCCGGTGGGGAGCAAAGCTGAGGGTGGTGAGCGCGGGGCTGAGGGTTGTGGGGCTCAGCCCATGGGACAGGGAGGGAGCCCCTGGCTGTGTTTGGGGGGGTCACTCGGGTGGGTTTGCCCTGCAGAAATAGGGTCCCCAGTTCATGTTCCCACCCTGGGGCTCTCACTGCATCCCCCCTTGGCTGAGGAGTCCCTCGAGAGGCACCAGCAGGAGAGGTGTGACCCCTCCTCCCGTTCCCAGGTGCCTCCGAAGGGGACAAGAAGGCTGAGAAGAGCCCAACAGACGACAAGGTACCCCTCATCCTCGCCCTGCACCCCAAAGCCTTGAGCAGAGCCTGTGGGATCTCCCTGCTGGGATCCTCAGCGCTGTCTGCAGCCTGCAAACCCCACTGTGTCCTCTCAGAGCAAGAAGCCGCAGCCAGGGGGGTTCCTGCAGTCCCACTATTTCGTGGCACTTTATCGCTTCAAAGCCCTGGAGAAGGACGACCTGGACTTCCCGTGAGTTCCCAGCCTCGTCCTGGGCTCTTTCCCAAGGCTTTTGGGATTTGGATTGACGTGGTTCCGTGGATTTCCCAAGGCTGAGCTGCTCTGTGCAGGACCTGCCTGTCCCTGAGCCCACGGGCTGAGTGTCCCGTGCTAGATATGGGGCTYSAGGAGCTGATTCTGAAGGAAAAGASATTTTCCTTGGGATCTCCCAAGGCCAAGGGTCCTGCTCCCCTCAGAGATCTCTTCCTTCCCTTCCAGGCCGGGGGAGAAGATCACGGTGGTCGATGACTCCAACGAGGAGTGGTGGCGGGTAAGGCCAGAGTGCGGCAGGAGGGAAAGCTTGTGGCACTGCAAGGGGGGCATCCAAACCTGCTCTCAACCCCCAGCCTGGCAGGGGGGCAGATCTGGGATGCCCCAGATTGGCTSCAATCACCCCTTGCACTCCCCCACTGTCTCCTTCCAGGGGAAGATCGGTGAGAAAATCGGGTATTTCCCCCCCAACTTCATCATCCGGGTGCGGGCAGGCGAGCGGGTGCATAAAGTGACACGTTCCTTCGTGGGCAACCGGGAGATTGGGCAGATCACGCTCAAGAAGGATCAGGTGAGACGGGACCCGCCCACCCATCACCATCCAGCCCCCCCTCCAAGCCCCCCCATCTCTGTACTCCATAACCAACATCACCATCCCCCCACTTCCCACCTCTCCCAGCCCCTTGGATGAGACCTGCTCCGCCCTGACCCCTCCACACCTGGGGTTCCCCCTGCTCTGGGGGAAGGGGGGTCCCGGGGGTCTCACGCGATCCCCTCTCACCCACAGATCGTGGTGCAGAAGGGGGAGGAGGTGAACGGTTATGTCAAAGTCTTCACCGGCCGCAAAGTGGGGCTGTTCCCTGTGGACTTCCTGGAGGAGATCTGAGGGGGGCTGCGGGGGGGGACCCTTGGGACAGGGGGCAGAGAGACCCCCGGGATGGGGGGGCAGAGAGACCCCTGGGATGGGGGGGCAGAGAGACCCCTGGGATGGGGCAGAGAGACCCCTGGGATGGGGCGGAGAGACTCTGGCTGCGGGGTGGGGATGGGGACATGGACGGAGAGAACGGCTGCAGGGCAGGGATGGGGGCGGGAGACCCTCGGGATGGGGAATGGAAGGACCCCGGGATTGGGATGGGGGGCCCTGGCTGCGGGACAGGTATGGGGTCAGGGAAGGGCACCCCCATTCCTGCTGCCTGCAGCACCCTGGGGTGTCCCTGGGGGACTGTTGTCCCCCCCAGGACGGGGGCAGGATGGGGGGGACAGGAGGTGCTCCAAGGGCTCTTCCCCCGTGGGAGGTTTTGGTGCCTCCAGAGACACTGGATGCAAGCAGGGGGCACCCCCAGACTCGCTGTGGAGCCCCCCCGACGGAGTGGGGGGACACCGGGTGCCACGGGGAGGGTTGGGGGGGGGTCCTGCCCCACTTCTCCCGGCGCTCCCGGGTTTTGGCAATACATGGCTGTGCCCACCCCCGCTCTCCAGTGTGGATTTTATGGGGTGGGGCACTCTGGGGGTGCTGGTGGTCCCTGCTCTGGGGGGGGTCACTGTGGGGGCATCAATGACTCCTTGGGAGGTGCCAGTGTTGGGGTGTCAGTGCCCACCGCTGGGGGGGATCACTGGGAGGGTGGCAGTGGGGG
>QVAJ01000557.1:223383-245863 GCA_003546035.1 Mixornis gularis | reverse complement strand
CCAACTGGATCAAAGATGAAATGAGTGGGGACATGGACAGGTGGAGGGGAACCTCAATACAAACTCTGGCTGGCAGGTTCACAATTTGGGGTCCCCTGAGTGCTGCTGGGAGGCCCCTCCTGAGCCCCTGGGGACACGTTTGGGGTCACAAACAGCCCCCAAAGCCACCAGAGCCCTCACCCACCCCCAGCTCCGACRCAGCAGCTCCGTGGTGCCCTTTTATATTTTTGGCTGCAGTGGAGGGAGGATCGTGGCTGTTCCAAGCACTGCCCTAGAAGGAGCTGGGCAGCAGCTGGGGGAGCCTCGGTGCCACATTCCCCAGATTAGATTAGAGCTCAGCCCTTTGGAGGGGCCAGCCTAAAGCTGCAGCARAATTGGGACCCCAGCCATGAAGAGCTTCCAAAAATAAAGCAGAGTGGGTCAGAGGGACTGGAGAGGGGCTGAGATGTTGTGTGAAAATAGCAGGATTAGGAGGAAATGAGCTGTCAGTCATTGGGAGAGGATTCCCACCCCAAAAGCAGCCCCTGAAATGTCAGAGGTGACAGTAATTGGACAGGGGAGGTGGAATTTGAGCGTTGTCACCACACAGGAGGCAAAACACCACCCCTGCCCTGCAGGAAAGTATTTTAGGCTTAAAAATAAATAAAATCCTGCACCGTGGAAGATATATGTTCCATGGATAAGATGTCTTGGAATTTGTCAAATCCCTGGTTGGGCTGTCACCACTGCCAGCTCTCTGTCACCTAAACAACACCACCWAAACAACAACTCATCAAAGGGGTGCTCTGTCCCCAAAATCTGCATCCATGGTGGTTCTGGGGAAAAGCTCCAAAGGATATCCAGCACAGCAAGGCAGGACGACAGCAAGGGGGCTGGGAAGAGCAGCCAGAATTAATTATCTGTGATAATTTGTTATTAATTTTCTCTGATAATAAATGACCTGCCTGATGGTGCGGATTTATTTCGCTTTGTGGTGGTGCAGCCTCATCCCACGGCTCTAAAGAGCTGGGTTTAACTGGATCACAAAGGCTGAGCTGGCTCCAAAGCAGATATTCCCAGTGATTTGATTTTTATGGAATACCTCTTCTCCTCCTCAAACTAAGAGCAGGTTTTTTCCACTAATACTGACTGAATACTCCATCAAATACAGCTGAATATTCCATATTTACCCAAAGTTTGCTGCTGGTGGRTTCTGAGCTAAGTGCAGAGCCCACAGTACTGGAGGTTTGATTTCCAGGGTGCTTTGATCCCAAAATCCTGCCCAGCCACACTTTTCCCACTTCCTTTGCCCCATGGCATGGCCAGGATTGGTCCCTGGGAAAACCTCATGCAGGTTTTTATTAAACTYGGCACAGGCAGGATTGATACAAACTGTAAATGACTGAAATTGAGAGTGAGACRCTGGGATAGTTTCATATAATCCTGAAGGGAACAAAAAAGAGAAGGAAAAGCCCCTCCAAACCCAGATATATCCCAGTGCACTGGGAACTTTTGGAACACTCAGGTGACGGGGAGGAAAATGCAGAACAATGGGAGAAGCAGCACTGCTGCCCACTGGGAATTCCAGCTGGACTTTCAAATATTTGGGAGAAGGTTCTGGCTTGGATTTACAGCTCCAACAAGGAGATTCCCCCCTCAGAGTCCTGCATGAACAGGGTGGGATGAACCACAGGTCTCCTGCTGGGATGCTCCAGGTGATCCAGGAAGCCAAACCCACCAAACCCAGGGATTTTCCAGCAAAACGGCCATGACCCCTGCCCCTCTTGCCTGAGCCAGGCCAGGCTGGGCTGGTCCTTCAAGCTCAGCCATGGAATCCCCTGGCAGGGGAGGTTGTGAGAGCAGGGATGTGCCCCGTGCCAACCCAGGGGATAAATACATGCCCGAGCTTCCAGGATTTTCCATCAGGGAGAATTATGGGCTCATCCCGCCCACTGCGAAGTTGTCACTTGGTTTGAAATTAAAAGGGGAGCAAGAAGAACCGCTGGAAGGAGCTGGAGGGAGCAGGGGCAGGAGGTGACACCCGAGAGCCCTGGGTCACCCAACCCCGTCCAGCCCCTGCCGCCGCCGCTTTGTTCCATATTTAGTTCCTGACAACTGTGCCTGGGGCAGGAACTCCCAGCTCTGTTTTCCCTCCTCCCTCGGCTCCCAGAGCTCTCAGAAATTGCTCTTTYTCTCTCCCAGTGGCCACAGCTCGGTCCCAGTGTCCTGGGGAAGATGGCAGAGAAGCAGGAGGAGCCCAGCAAYGCCCAGAACGGGGAACCCGACAACGCCGAGGAGGGCGAGGGGAAGAAGAAGAAGGTGAAGAGGGAGGACCTGCCACCCTTTGAGATTGTGACAGGGTAAGAGATTGGGATTTAATGTGGGATTGAGGGAGTTCAGAGAGCTGTCGCAGCTTTTAGGTCGGGCAACACAAGCAGCAGCTTCTGCCGGTGCATTTCTGAGGAGTCTGAAATGGTTTGGATTTATTGTGGGGTTTTGTTTTAAGTTTTGCTGACTTTTAGAGGACGGACTCCCACCAGGCAGGCACAGAAGTGCTCTTGTTTTATAGGAACAGCTCTGTTTCTGCAGTGCTGGTTCCCTCCCAGCCCCGCTGATGGGATGGGGATGGAGGTGTTGGCTTTGATGAGAGCTGGGTATTGATTTCTTGCTGTGATCAATGGCTCTTGTCTGAGAATTTTTCCACCTGTGGATCAGGAAAAACACCCCTGCCATGGCTGATTGGCTTGATGGGCCTGAGGGACAGATTTTTCAAGAGACCTAAAGGTTCACATTTTCAAGAGCTCCACAGCCACAGCTGGAACCTGACTTTCATAAGGAAACCAAAAAGCCCAACTTGCAGAAAGGCTCCAAAACAAGAGGCAGTTTTGAAGGCAGCAGGGCAGCAGGGAGCCTGGCCTTTGGAAAAGTGGGATCTCACAGGGATCTGGTGGAAGKTGAACTCTCAGCGATAATTGACAGCTGCAAGTAGGAAAACTCTTGGTGTCTGCTCCCTGTAGGAGCAGCAGGATGAGTCCCTCTCCCCTCACATTTCCCTTATCAGTCACCAAAGGAGTGCCCCAGCAAATAAACCAAACCCAGGATTTCTTCCAGCTGCTTAAAAGTAAAGCTCAGGCCTCCAAAATATCGCCTGGAATCCTCCTGCCTGTGACACGGGCTCTGCAGGTGAATTTTGGCTGCTTGTTCTGACCAGGATGAGTGAGGCAGGACAGCACCCCTGTCACAAAATTGGGTTCCATTTCTGCCCAGGGGAGGAAAAAATCTCCATTTTCTTCTCAAAATGTGACTRCTGTGAAAAAAAAAATCCCTTCTTGGGGCGGTCTCTGTCACATATAATCATAGAAATAAATGACTGGCAGTGGCTTTGAAGGAAAGAACATCCCTCTGCTAGGAAAGGAGCTAAGKCACCTAAAATTGTGGATATAAACCACTGAACACTTCACACATGTCCTAAAATGAATTTTAATGAGCAAATTGGGTATTCCAACCTTGGAGCACTCAGCCTGCAGTTAGAAATGCTGAGGGAACTGAGCAGGATTGCCAACCTTCCCTACTAAGCCCAAGGCCCTGTGCTAACCACGGCTGAAAAACTTCCTCAGCACCTCATCCTGCAATTAAATCCTTGATTGGAATGCCACGGGTGTCCCAGGATTTCACAGGATTTTCCACCCTGCAAATGGGAGAGTGAGGAAGTGAAGCAGAAATCCTAAAGGACCCCCAAAGAGGTACAGAGACCCAAGGGATTTTTTACTTTCATTTTAAGGACACCAGGGGATCAGACCTGGGATCACCATGTGGGTTTTTCCAACGWTTTCCAAATTCCCAGCCAATCAAGGCAGTTATGGGAGTGATGAGRAAACACAACTGCAGCCAGGGAAGGAGCACTTAAACCCAATTATGTTGCATTTCAGCTTTAGCCCTCGGATTAGGGGCACCTCAGGACTGCCAGCCAAGTTCTCACTCTGCTGTTTACAGCTCCAGGAGGAGTCTGGCTTCCAGGAATCGCTGGGAAGCCAATTACTCTCTTTAAGAATATTATCCCATTTTTTTTCTGGCTGAACACAGCCTGTAATCCCAAGCTGGGAGCATTTCCTGCCACATTTATTTCCACTTTTCCYCGGGTGTAAATGAGGCTCCTTGTAGGAATAATTTCTTGTTACTCTTTTAGATAATCCACATTTTTATTCTTTCATTAGTGGTTTCCTTCTCYCCTGTGTGACAATGCCAGGGTCACACTGGATAGCTGTTCTTTCCTCCAGCCCACCTGATTTTCAGCAACTTCAGCCCCAGACTGAAGATTCTGCCTCAAAATTTCGATTTTTTTTTTCGGTCTTAATATGATCTATCACTTTGCTTCCCAGGGAAAACTGATAAATTAGGTTGGAGCATTTAGAAATCCCTAAAAAAAAGCCATTTAATGATGCTTTTCAGGGAACATTTCAATTTTGAACTTTCCTATCCTCAGGTAAGCTGTGCCACCCCAGCCTGGTGTCAGAGCAGGGGTTTATATTGAGAATATTGGGGAATTCAGTGCTTGTGAACAGTTTGTAAATGATTCCCATAAACATTTTCACTCTCCACAACCCCCTGACAGGAGGCTGGAGCCAGATGGGGACCAGCCTCTTCTCCCAGAGAACAGGGTGAGGGGAAATGGCCTCAAATTGTGCCAGGGGAGGACATCAGAGGGAATTTCTTCACAGAAAGTGGTGCCAGGCATTGGAATGGAAATTTCTATTCCTTATTGGTACATTATTAATTGAACTAATGCAGATTTCAAATGGCTGGGAGCAGGATGGAGGTGAACATCTCAGCTAAGCTGAGGCACACGCCGAGATAAACAATAAAATCCATGTGGAAAGGCTGGCTGAATGCAGCTCCCAGTCAATCCAGCTTCAGTCAGCCCATCCTGGAGCAGCCTGCTGCTGCTGCTTCAGCTGTTCCACAAAAACCCAGAGCCAACCTCGTCACTGCTGTCAGAGGGTTAAATCAGGGATGAAATTCCCTGTGCCTCTGATGTATTTAAAAACCTGATGTTATTGTGAAACCACTCGTGGCAGACATCGCTCTGGAATGGGTGTCTCATGTCTGCCCTTCAAAAAAAACCATTGATTAAAGAATCCTTAGCCAAAGAAACACTCATTATTCAGGATACCAAGCAGGAAGCACGTGCTGTTCTTGGAAGCATGTGCATTTTTTTCCCACTCTTTTCCATCCCTTTCCCTTCCCATCTCCAGAGGCATCCCATGAGATGTTCCATCATGAGGTGATCTTGGAAGATGTGGGACAATACATTAAAAGAATAGGTGAAGTGAATTTTATCAGTAGGGACTCCAGCAGGAAATCCACATTTTCACAGCAAAGTTGGATTTTATAACCTAAACCTTGGAACACAGAGAAACTGGGGGAGATCCAGTGATTTGTCCATGGCCCCACACAGGGGTGACACAAAAGCATGACCTGTGGCTTTTTTATCTTCTTTTCTGCTAAACTCAGGATTAAATGCTCGAGAAATGGTGTTTGTGTTCAAACTCAGATGTTTATTAATTCTTACCTATGTCACAGTCTCACAAGCTGTGAGTTCTAGCTAACAAAGTGAAAAATGGCTCTCTCTGTCTCTCTACAAGGCCTTTTAAGATCGAATTGTCCAATTAAGAAATGAAACCTAAATTATTTTTACTTTTAACCCAATAACCAACCACCCGTGGCCCGCAATGCAGATTTTTCTATCCAATTACTAAATACCACCCAAACCCACGAAGAAGGTGGTGAAAAAGGACTTAGCCTATGCCCTAAATCCTCCATCTTGTTTTATATATATTACTATACTCTAAATATATATATTAATATAGTCTAAAACCTTAAACTCTAAGTTTTCCACTCTGTGATATCACACACTTCTATTCAAACTCCACACCCACAATCCCAGTGCTGTCACTCAATTTTGGGAGCCTGTTCCACAGCTTCAGGTCAAAAGCAGTGTTTGCGTGGGCTCAGTGCCTGTTAGGCCAGAAAGTCTGAAATCCTCAGTGCCCAGGGTTCCAACACTGACCCTCACCTAAATCCATCTC
This sequence comes from Mixornis gularis, assembly GCA_003546035.1. Taxonomy (NCBI): domain Eukaryota; kingdom Metazoa; phylum Chordata; class Aves; order Passeriformes; family Timaliidae; genus Mixornis; species Mixornis gularis. Next base: position 239,798 of record QVAJ01000557.1, on the reverse strand, counting down.
TGAGCCTCCTCTGCTCTCCTCTCCCTTCCCCAGGGAACGCCTCCCAGCCATCTTCTTCAAATTCCAGTTCAGGAACGTGGAATACAGCTCGGGCAGGAACAAAACCTTCCTGTGCTACGTGGTGGAGACGCAGGGCAAGGAGCCGGTGACCAGCCGGGGTTACCTGGAGGACGAGCACGCCGCCGCCCACGCCGAGATGGCTTTTTTCAACACCATCCTGCCCACCTGCCAGGCGGGTGCCCGGCACGATGTCACCTGGTACGTGTCCTCCAGCCCCTGTGTCGCCTGTGCCCAGAGGATCTGCGAGGCGCTGCGCAAGAACAAGGGGCTGCGGCTCACCATCATGGTGGGCCGGCTCTTCATGTGGGAGGAGCCCGAGATGCAGGCGGCCCTCAGGAGCATGAAGGAGGCCGGCTGCAAGCTGAGGATTATGAAGCCTCAAGACTTTGAGTATGTCTGGAAGAACTTTGTGGAGCAGGAGGAAGGGGAGGAGGCCAAGTCCTTCGTGCCCTGGGAGGATATTCAGGAGAATTTCCAGTACTACGAGGAGAAGCTGGCTGAGATCTTGCACTGAGGTTGGGGTGAGTGAGGGGGTCACTCATTAACTTTCCTCTCTTTAATTAGGATTCCAGTTTCTCTTACTGTCAGCTGAATATTGCTAACAATCCTAGGCAGTGCCCTGCCCCTTCCAGGGGCTCCCCCACAGCACATTCCCATGGGATTTAGTGCTATTCTGTCTTCCCCTCCAGGAATAAAGAATAAAAAAGGGCCAGCAGAACACCTCCCAGTTCCCCACAGGGATGATAGTCAGGACAACAGGGAGAGGAATGGAGATTGAGGGGGATTTTACTCATAGCCCGAAGTCTAACCCTAAAAAACACCATTAAAGGAAATCCCAGTTGTTGCAGAATTCCCTTTTCTATGGGGTAYTGAAGAGTCACCTCTGAGTCTCCAGGATGTCTCTTTTTCCCTCCCCAGGACAAGAAAGGATCCATGAAGAGATGTGACAGACCYGGACACCTGGGACAGTCCTGCTTCCCAAAGCTTTGATTCCAGCAGGATGGAGAACCAACCTCTGGGAGACAAGGCCCTGTGGGGCTCTGAACACACACAGAACACAGACCTCTGGTGTTTGGGATTTTTTTGGGTGTTTCTTTGTTCCTCCTCCTCCTCCCTGCCCCAAACAAACCCACACTGTGGTGAAAGGGATGGCAGTGACCCACATGCAGGCTGTGGGATCACATTCTGGGAATATTTCATGGGAAGAGACCTTAGAACAAAGCTACTGGTTAGATAAATGCATTAGAAAGGGGAAAAGAAAGGGATTTAAGGTGAAAAAGAAGTGTTCTCCCTCTGTTCTCCTCAATAGTCAGAGCTGTGATTTAATTCAGGGCCAACAGCTCTCTTCCAAATCATGATGGAGCCCAAGAATTCGATATCAAACAATGATGTTGGGATATAAACCTGGGAAAAGCAAAGTGAAATAAAATGGGAAGCCACTGCAAAAACCAAAGCACTGTTTATTCCTTCTTCTCTACTTGCAAGATGTCCTAAATTGAACCTGACAAGTCTGAGTTCAAGGACATCCAGGGACAGCCACACAGGGAATATTTTGTGGCTGGGAAGGGAGAACTAAATGCCTAAAAACATTCCAGAGTACACACAGGTGTTGGAGAGCAGGATCATTTTCCATGTAAAACAAAGCTCACGGGGATGCCGTGAGTGAGGAACCAGAACAAAAACCCAGACACAAACAAGGGGAAGAACTGAATCCATGAGCAGCCTCAATGGCTGTTCTGGATCAGCTTATTGCTCCAAATTCCTCTTTGTCCAAGGTTGTTTTTCCCAGCTACAGCAATTCCCCACCAAACAGCTTTACAAGATATGGGCAAGGGACAGGGAGAGTAAGGAGAGGGAGATCTTAAAGACAAACAGGATTTGCAGCAGCAAAAAGCCCCACAGAACTGAGTAACTCAAGGAAATCCAATCAGGAACCCTGTCATGCTACACAATTCCCAACTCTTATGTCCTATTTTTATATTTCTTCAACACACCTGGCACTTTTCTGGGCATTCAGAATGAGAGAAGTCCAAAAAATTTGTTATTGTGGGAGGGTGGGAAACCAAACACAAAGTAAATGTCTGTGGCAGTTCCTCAGTTCTGGAAGAAACTCTTCCAAACCAGGAGTTTTCCATGGATCTCAGGAACCAGGGGTGGTACTGATTTGCTTTTGTTTTGGGTGACAAACACCAACCTTTGTGTTACACCTGGACTACAAATGCAACAAAGAAATGTGAAAATCCCACCGTAAACTCCATTTTGTGAGTTTTTAGAGCACATCAGCCTGTTTGGATCCTCACCAAACAGAGCTCTGCAGACTATAAATTACAGAGCTGCTGTATAAAGCACACCCACCAGGTGTATTTACACCCCTCCAGCATTCCCTGCAATCCCAGCCTCTCCCCAGAACCGCCACAGGTGCCAATCCAACAGCAGGGCACAGTTTATTTAACAACACAGCATGATCCTGAGTGAGCACGATCTCAGCAAACCCAATTTGTGGCCGGGAGGGAGAAATGAAACTGTTCCCACCTGCGGGGACAGGTGAGTGACCCGAGTGGCGGGCAGGACGTGGCAAACAGAACAAAGCAGAGGCGGCCGCGCTGCCCGGGGCAGCTCAGCAGCACCAAACAAACACAAACCCCGAGGCAGCAGCTCCGTTTCACCGCGTGGAGCCCCAGTGACACCTGGTGGCTGCAGGGACACACTGTGGGAAGGTTTCCACAGCGCCGCTGCCTCCTGCTAATTAACAGCCCAAATTAACTTCTCTGGAGCTTGCTGCTGCTGCTGCTGGACGCCCCTGTCGCTGTCACACGAGTGACACCCGAGTGCAGAATGTGCTCCCCACGCAGGTCCCCCTTGTCAGTTCACAGGTTCTGCTCCCAAAACTGGGGGAAACGGGGCTCTTTGCTCTGCTCACAGGCTGTAAACTGTGATCTTGATGTCAGTGTTGTCAAACACCTCCTCAAGGATGGCTGACACCTTTTCCCACTGCAGGCCGTCGAGCCCACATCCAATCCTGGAAGATAAAGCACCACAAGAGCTGTGGGACCTTGTGCTGTGCCCCAGCAGCCCTGGGAGCAGCTGCAGTGTGAGGCAGCCCTGCCCCAGCTCCCCATAAACCCACAGGATATGGGGAGAACAAGGAAACAACTCAAATGTGTTTTGCTACTATTGAAATGCAGAGGGAAATGCAAATTAGATTTGCCCAATTGAACAGGGAGGGATAGAGGGAGAGGATGGAGGTGGATGCTTGAATTCTTATTTCACAGCAGGGGATCATCCCTCAGACATCCTACTAGAAATTAAACACCCAAGCACTGGCATTTCAGCTCCTGAGCCCCTCACCTGGGCATGGAGATGTCGGTGACTCCGTTGTTCAGGCAGTGAGCTTTCATGGCTTCCAAACTCTTCTGCATGTTCTCATACGTGGGCTTGTGAGAAACCTTCTGCTTTGTAATCTACAGCAAAATGGAAAAGCTCAGCTGTGCCTTGGGCATGACCCCTGCAACCTTCTGTCTGGTATAAATACTGTTACAAAACACACAATCCATGATATCCCAAAGCTCCACACCCAGACTTGCCTCTGTGGAAAGAACTGAGCAAAGAACTAACATTTCACAGCTTAAAACACTCCAATTTAGCAGCCAGTTCTGTCCATGTAAAGGTGAAATGCAGGTGCACAGAACAGCTGGGCTGCTCCCACCAGCAATGTTTGAGAACACATCTCTTATTGAGAAGAACATTCCAGAAACTCCCTCCCAGTGCCCAAAGGGAGCCAACATGACAGAGACTATTTACAAGGGCCCTGGAGAGACAGGACAACAGGAATAGCTTCACACTGCCAGAGGGCAGGGTTAGATGGGATTTGGGGAAGGAATTGCTGCCTGTGAGGGTAGTGAAGCTCTGGCATAGACTGCTCAAGGCAGTTGTGGCTGCCTCATCCTTGGCAATGTTCAAGGCCAGGCTGGGCAGGGCTTGGAGCACCCTGGGATAGTGGAAGGTGTCCCTGCTCAGGTTGAGCTTTAAGGTCCCTTCCCACCCAAACCATTCTGTGATTCCCTGATTCCATGAACACGACCAGAACCCTCCCAGCTGTTAATGCCAGATATGTGACAGTTTAGCCCCCGGGAGGTGTCCCAGTGCCACCCCAGCCCTTACCAGGTAGTAAATGTACCGCTCGTCCCTCTGCAGTACCGCCACCTCCCCCGTCTTCTTCTCTAAAGCACAAAAATCAAGATGCTTTATAAAACAGCCACACTCCATAACCCAAATCAGCTCCAACACCCTCCCTGCTGGAAACCAGGAGCTCCTTCAGGCAGCACTCACTTTGATCCAGGAGCTCCTGGACGCCTCCAAATTTCTTCTTGAAGAGCACGGCGATGCCGGCGCCCATGCGGCAATCCTCGCTGATGCAGTGAGCCAGCGCGTCCGTGCCCGGGCACGAGAACAGGTCCCCCTTCACACACCTGATCTGCAGGGCAGGGGCAACAAAACCTCCTCAGAGGGCACACCTGGGCACACAGGGCTCTGCTGACCAGGGACTGGGCAGCAGCAGGGGCAGGGTTTGAGTTTCCTGTGCAGGGCGCAAGTGTTTGAGCTTACAAACCTCACAGATGGAATCACAAACCCCATAGACAGAATTACAAACCCCGTAGACAGAATTACAAACCCCGTAGACAGAATTACAAACCCCACATGTGGAATTACAAACCCCATAGACAGAATTACAAACCCCACACGTGGAATTACAAACCCCATAGACAGAATTACAAACCCCATAGACAGAATTACAAACCCCATAGACAGAATTACAAACCCCACAAGTGGAATTACAAACCCCGCAGACAGAATTGCAAACCCCACATGTGGAATTACAAACCCCACACGTGGAATTACAAACCTCACATGTGGAATTACAAACCCCGTAGACAGAATTACAAACCCCACACGTGGAATTACAAACCCCGTAGACAGAATTACACTCACAGCCTTACAACCCAAACTCACACAATGACAAACCCAATATAGAGAATTACAAACTCGCTACCGAGAATTGCAAACCCACTACAGAGAGTTACACGCCCCATACACAGAATTACAAACCCGCTACACCTTCTCAACAAGATCATTTATGAGCATCACGTGCCAGCTCAGCAGGTAATCTTACAGAATCAAAGCTTAAAAGGGTAATTATGTGACAGAGAGCACAGCTGGATTAGTGAAACCCCTCCAGCAGCACCAGTCTGGAGGTGCTCAGGCAGGCAGGTGAGCTGTGCTGCTGCACAGCATCTGCCCCACTGACATTACACACAAAAAGCACACGAATTCAGCACTGGCAGCCACTTTGCTCCCAAAAGCTGCAGGATGCAGCCAGTGCTCTGCTGTCAGGGCTGTAATGAGGGGAAGGCATCTTTGCACAGACAATAATATCCCATGTAACCCATTTCCTACGCACTCTCTCCTCCTGATCCTTGGAGAAGTGGGTGGCCATGGTAACGTGGGGTATAGAGAAGGCTCCTGCAGCTGGAAAGATGAGAGAAAAACAATTATTAGGAACCTCAAGCTAAGCATTAAAAGTGTGTTAGAGGGGACGAGGGTAAGCCTAACTGATCTGTGACAGCGGGACAACCCTGAAGATGCCGGTGGCCCTGACCCGGTCCCGTTGCGCCTACAGCTCCGGCCCGGGAGGAGGCCCCAGCCCTGGGTCACCGCACAACGGGCACCCCCAGGCTGCCACCCTCCTCCCCATCACCATTATCACCTTCCTCCTCTTCCCCCTCCCACCCCTCAGGGCCACCCGGCCGCCGCACCCGCGGGGCGCACAGCGATCAACCGGGCCAGGCCCACGGCCTGCGCCACGCCGAGCCTGCCCAGCGCCGCCCACATCGCTCCGGCCGAGCCGCAAGGGCGGCCCCGCCTCACGGCCACACGGTACCGCCTCGGCCGGCACGGCGGCTCCGCCTCAAGGGGACATTGGCGATACAGCCTCAGCGGCCCCGCCTCGCGGCGAAATGGCGGACCCGCCTCGCGGGGACTCGGCGGATCGTCCTCAGCTCCACACGGCGGTATCGCTTCACACAGGGCGGTATGGCCGCACACGACATGGCGGCCGCGCCACGCACAACATGGCGGCGTGGCCGCACTCAACATGGCGGCCGCGCCGCTCCGCGCGCGCGGGCGGACCTTCTCCATGGTCCCGGCCCAGAACATTCCGGGCAGGGGGCGGAGCCTAAAGCTGCGCGGGGGGCCCAGCCCGCGCGTGCGCTCCACGGCCCCCGCGCAGTCGCAGCAGCGCCGGGCAGGGCGAGGCGCGCGGTTGGGCGGCCGCGGCCGGGCGGGGCCCCGCCCCTCGCCCCCTTTGTCCGCGGTTGGGCGCCATTTTGCGCGGCGGGCGAGTGCGGGCGCTGATTGGGCTTCGGGGCCCCGCGGCGGAGCCAATCAGCGCGGGGCGCGGACCGGGCAGCGCGGCACGGTGAGCGCGAGCGGCCAATATGGAGCCCCCGCGCGCCGGGATTGGCGGGGCCGCGGCCACTCAGGGGCTGAGGGGGGAACCGGGGCCGGGCCGCGCCGGGGCCGCGGGGCGAGCGGGGCCGAGCGGGGCTGCCGGCAGCGGGCTCGGGTGCTCCGCGGCCGGGCCGGGGGCGCGGTACCGATCGCCGCAGCGGGGCCTGGCCTCTTCCCCCGGCGGGGCCCGCAGCGCCCCGCCCTCCCCGGGAGCTTCCCCGCTGGCAGAGGGGCCCGGGCCGCCCCGGCCGGTCCCGGTGTGCGCGGTGCCGCCTCCCCAGATGTCGCTCCGGCAGCGGGGCCGGCCCTTGGGGCAGCCGGGGGCTCGAGCACACCAGGACTCCCGGGCCGGGGCTTCCCTCACGGAAACAACAGCCCCGGGTCGTGCCTGGCTCCCACGGGGAGCCCGGAGTTAAAGCTGCGCTCCGCGTGTCGTGCTCAGACCGCCCCCGTGTTCAATCCCGCCGGGGGTGTGGGCGGGAGACTCCGCCGTGTCCCTGGAGCAGCGGGATCCCGCGGGAGCCGCGGCGGCTCTGCCCGTTCAGGAGCTCTGCACCGGGCTGGGACACGGTTCCGGTGATGCTCTGGAGCTCACGGGCTGTCCGTGGCTCTGGTTTGCTCCTGGTGTGACTTGGTTGTTGAGGAAACTGTTCCTGGTGCAGCTGTGTTTGTATAAATATAAGTTATGTATGCTATATATGTGTATATATATATATATATATATATAAGTATTTGTACATATATTTGAAGGTGTCCTGTGCAGGGCCAGGATTTTGATGGTCCCAATGAGTCCCGTACAACTCGGTATACTTTTAATATATATATAAAGTGTCTGTGTAAATATCTGCTGGTGGAACTGGAACACTCCCTCGTTCCCAGAGCGTTCCCGGTGAGGAGGAGCTGCCCGTGAGCTCACTGGGGGAGGAGCTGCCATCATCTGCCATTGATYGATCCCTGAGCTTTAATATTTAACTTGGCCACTCTGTGTTTAATGAAGGGGATGAGATAATCCCTTGGAGGGTGAGGATCCAGCACTTGGTAAAACTTTGTCCAGAACTTTGGGCAGCTGCTGCAGAGTGTTGGGATTACAGAGCTGTTAATGTTTTAATTAAAGGTTTTAATTTAAGGCAGAAATGAAGTATCCAGTGTGAAATTGAAATGAGAACCTGACRGCAGCGTTTTCAGAAAGAATATTTATCTTCTTTTATTCTGGCTGTGAAAAAAAGTCTCAGGAAATGGGCAAAGGATGGAGCTCAAACAGCAGCAGTAACCACAGCAACGGGTACAGAGAGTCTGTGACTTAATCCTGTCAGCATTCCTTGAAAAATTGAGGGAGCCGGAGGTTTTGTGGCTTTAGACTTGGAAAATGAAAGTTCCGGGCTGTGTTCTCTTCCAGCAGTGTAGCAGGAACTTGTTCAGTCGTGGCATAAATCAAACACCTCACCACAGCAGGAATTCTGCTGCTGTTGGGCCAGTGAGGAGAGAGAAAAGGTGTTTTTAGAAACTCAGCACGATGGTGTTGATGTGTGCAGGGAGAGGGCCAAGGAGTGAGAGGTGCTGGGAAATCTGCTGGTGGTTCCCAAAAATACATGAAGGATGTATTTGAGTGTATAAATACTTCTTTAGAGAAGAGATTCCTTCCTCCCTGTGAGGGTGGGGAGGCCCTGGGTTGGGGTTAGGAGCTGTGGCTGTCCCTGCATCCCTGGAAGTGTCCAAGACCAGGTTGGAGCAGCCTGGGATGGTGGAAGGTGTCCCTGSCCACAGCAGGGATGGCACTGGATGATCCTTGATGTCCCTTCCCACCCAAACCCTTCCCTGAGAGCAGCAGGAGAGGGAAGGAAAGCCAGGAGAGCCTGGTGTGTAGTGGGGGAAGGAGAGAAGCCTTCACAGCTCTGCTGAATTCTTGAAGTGCAGTTGGGTTTCACACCTCAAGGTTGCATTTCCTGAGGTTTTCCAGCAGTGACACTCCCCTGTGTGGGCCCAGGGTGTGCAGGCTCAGAGAACTGGTGGAGTCCATGAATTTTGGGACAGAATTGAGGTGGTTTTGCTGCTCACTCAGTTGGATGTGCCTGAAGTGCCACCTCTGTTCCTTGCTGAGATGGGGCAGCTTTGGGAGAGCTCTGCCCTGGGGCAGCTCCTGCTTTGTTTTTGCTTGGCTTTGCAGCTGCTGGGGGAGAATGGGAATTCCCAAGCCTGGGGACAACAGATCACCTGATTTTTTTGCTTGTCTTGCAGGGGCTGAGGCACCATGGAGCAGTACACAGCCAACAGCAGCAGCTCCACGGAGCAGATCGTGGTGCAGGCAGGGCAGATCCAGCAGCAGGTACAGAATGTGGGAATGTGGGAGCCCTTTGCACCCCTCAGAGGGGCACAGCAGCACCCTCCTCATCCTCCTGGGTACCTGTTCACCTGGCTTCTGTCACCTGGGCACTGGTGGCACCTGCCTGGAAGTCAGAATAAATGTGGTTTTTAAAATACACTTACTATATCTTAAAAATAAAATCCATAAATTTTTATATAAGTATAATTTTTTATGAAATTAAAATTAAATTTATAAAATTAAAATTAAATTTATAAAATTTAAATTAAATTGCAGGTGTACAAGTGACCAAATTTCAGCGAGTTTGCAAAATGGTAGTGACATGAGAAAAGTAAAATATAAACACACATAAAAATACATTAATATGTCTCTGAAAATGGAGGAAACAGGATATTAACAGAAATAATGAGTTGTCCACAAGAAAAATTCCCCCAAAGTTGAAATAGGTTTTGTTCAAGCCCACAGAGGTTTCCTCCAGCTTTATCAAATGAACATTTATAGAGATTCTTTGTTTGAGGACAACAGGTGGAGCAGAACAAACACACAGAACAGGAATTAAACCAACCGTGGAGCTTTGGATGAACTCACCCATCCCACAAAGAAGTTCATGTTTCAATGTGCAAAATACCAGGGCTGAGTTTTGAGGCCCTGCTGATTTTGGCTGTTAAGCTTTCCATATTGAGATTTGGGGATGTATTTTCAGCTGCTGCTGAGTTTTTGTTGCATCTTCTGCTCTAGTTCAATGGAGGGTGTTGGTGGTTTGCCATGCACAGGGCTGAGCCACTGGATGACTTTTTCAGGGAGATCTGCTTTGCTTTCCCCTCAGCAGAAACCAAATCCTTCCACTGGGTTTAGCTGCAGTTGACKTTTTTTCAAGACTGCACTTGAGATTAAAACATTTAATATCAAGGATTATCCAAAATACCTGTTTGCAGCAGATAACCAAAGATGTAGTTGGTTTATTGACATTTTCTAGGTGAAAAGGAGATAAAACCATCTCTTGGCGTTCATTTGCAGTACAACTTCCTAAAGCCTGTGTCTGACATGAAACATTTTGCTAAAATAAGTTGTTTTGCCAGGCTGTTGCAGCACTTGGGAGGGAGCTGTCCTTCATCTCCCCATGCTAACACAGTTACTGGGAGTATTTTGGGACTCTTAGCCAAGAGACTAAAGATAGAAAAGGCTTTTAGCTCTGCCTGCTCCTGCAGGCTCTGCAGACTGTCCCTCAGGGTCACTGGTGGGCACACAGTGACACAGGGGTGACAGGGATGAGCTCAGACTGTGCTGCAGGAAGGGCTTTGTGGGACAAACCAGYGTGCCCAAAATCTGGAACCCTTCACAGTGCCAAACCTGGGCTGTGAGCAGAACAAAACCCTGAAACCGAGCTGGAAATCCTGTAAAATGATCCCTCTTGTTCCCTGTGAGTTGGGATATTGAAGCCKGCAAAACTRAAACCCTGAAACTGAGCTTCAAATCCTGCAAAATTTTCCCTCCCATTCCCTGTGAGTTGGGATATTGAAGCCTGCAAAACTAAAACCCTGAAACTGAGCTTCAAATCCTGCAAAATTTTCCCTCCCATTCCCTGTGAGTTGGGATATTGAAGCCTGCAAAACTAAAACCCCGAAACTGAGCTTCAAATCCTGCAAAATTGTCCCTGTTGTTCCCTGTGAGTTGGGATATTGAAGCCTGCAAAACTAAAACCCCGAAACTGAGCTTCAAATCCTGCAAAATTGTCCCTGTTGTTCCCTGTGAGTTGGGATATTGAAGCCTGCAAAACTAAAACCCCGAAACTGAGCTTCAAATCCTGCAAAATTGTCCCTGTTGTTCCCTGTGAGTTGGGATGGTGAAGCCTGGCAGTGCCACGTGCAGTTCCAGGGGAACTCCATCCTTGGCTTTGCTAAAATTCCCGTTCCTGGTGTTCCTGGGGCAGTGTGTGTGACCCCCACGCCCTGTCCCAGCCGTGTGTTGTGCATTTCCATGTTTCAAGCTCTCCCTGTTCCTGTTCCCAGCAGCAGGGAGGTGTCACAGCTGTCCAGCTGCAGACTGAGGCCCAGGTGGCATCGGCCTCAGGCCAGCAAGTCCAGACCCTCCAGGTAGTGGTGACCTCTCTGTGTTTCTGAGCACTGCATGACCCTCCCCAGCACCACATATCTAATGCTGTGTTTTCCCAGGGTTTCCAGGAGGAGCAGGGGGGATGTGGAGCAGGAATCTGCTGGCTGCTGCCTGTAGGGTTTTGCCGTGCCATTGGAGCTGTTTCCCAAGTGCATGCCAGGAATTCTGGAAGGGAATTGTGATTCAGTGAGACTTCAAAGTTAAAAATACCAAAAATGAGGAAGTAACAGTGGGAGTAAATCCCAAAGATTTCCTGTAATTCCAAGGAAATGAGGGGTTTGAGCTCTTCCCTGAGGTGGGCTCTGCATGAGACAGAGGTGGTGCCAGAGCCTGAGCTTGGACAGTGGAACCTTCTCCCCTGTGACTCAAAGGGCACCTGGGGACAATTATTGGCCTCTGGGGCACTGAGAGATCCAATTTCTTGTTTACATGTGAACAACACAGGGAAACCCAGGAGCCATGTGAATCCAAGCAGCAAGYACATCCCAGTTTGGAAAGAAACTTGTTTTCAGTGTGAAGAATTTCCTGTCYTGCAGCCTCCGCTTCCTTAACCCAGCCAGGCTTTCCAGGAGCCCTYTGTAGAGCAGCTGACAGTTTTGCACTCAGAATTCTGGTTTGGTTTGTAATTCTTCAGGGCAGGGTGGTTCCAAGGGGCTGGGATGGCCCTGCCAGGTGCAGAATTAACACAGCATTTTTTATGTTCAGAGTTCAAATCTCAAAYACTTCCTGACTTGGATTGCTGGGCTCACTGGGGCCTCTGGTTGTTGTTACGTTCTCCCCACCATTTATTTATTTTTTTYTCTTCTATTTTGCCTTGCTCTGATTCATTAACAAAAATCCTGGAATGTCTCGTTTTCCTTTCTGCTTCTTGGATCTTGTGCTGCTGCCTGTGCTTCTCTGTGCTGACCTGAGCATGCTCCTCCCTGTGTGATCCAGCCCAGGGGCTGAGGGACAGAGTGGGGACCTGGAAACTCAAATTCCCAGGGCAGGATTTGGCTCCTCACCCCGCTGGGCTGTGAAACCCAGGAACTGGGTGACTTTACCACACTGCAATGTTCTTGTTCCTAAACAAATCAGATTTTGTGATTCCTGAGTTCATGAGGCTCATTTTGCATTTAGGCCCTGAAGGCAGAGCATTTTTTCAAGAGGTGTTTGGGGAATTTGGGAACTTGGCTGGTGAGGGAGTTCAAACAGAGAGGTTTTCCCCTTGTTTTTCTTTTCATGGGCCCTTTTCCCAGTGACCAGAGAGATACCAGAGTCCAAGAGTCCAGAGATTCCCAGGCCAAAGTCACCACAGAATCCCAGACTGGTTTGGGTGGGAAGGGACCTTAAAACTCACCCAGTTCCAACCCCAACACCTTCCCCTGTCCCAGGGTGCTCCAAACCCCAATGTCCAGCCTGGCCTTGGACACTTCCAGGGATCCAGGGGCAGCCACAGCTTCTCTGAGCAACCTGTGCCAGGTCTTTATATTTATATTTATATTTATATTTATATTTATATTTATATTTATATTTATATTTATATTTCTTTCTGGGCTTTTTGAGCCCAGGAGTGGCTGCTGCTCATCCACTTTGACTTTTCCTCCCTGAAATCCATTGCTCCAGTTACAATTTCCCTCGCTAACCATGGAGAGTTTCTCTCAGCACATCCCATGCTCCGTGTCAGTTTGGAAATGGGAATGTTGTAGGCATGAAATTGGAGAGAGCTGAAGCCACCTCAGAACCTCCCTGTCAGAACAGAGCTCTCTCAATAGCAACCTCAATTAAAAATCAGTAATTTTGAGGTGAATACTGAAGATTTTTATCCCACTTTGCTCTTGGGCTGTGCATGAAGGCAGTTCTTGTGGCTGGAAAACGTGGTTTTCATGCTTTATAACAACTAGCCTGCAAGAGAAGCAGATCATTCACTAAATCCACGGCACATCCTGGAGCCCAGAGCTGGTTTGAAGCAGCTCAGTGCCCATTCCCCAGTTCCTCTGCCCCCACAGGGCCATGGSTGAGCTGTGGGGCTGCTCTGGCGGGGTTGTCATTGTTCCTTGTTGTTCACAGGTGCAGGGGCAGCCTCTGATGGTGCAGGTGAGCGGGGGCCAGCTCATCACCTCCACGGGCCAGCCCATCATGGTGCAGGCCGTGCCCGGGGGACAGGGACAGACCATCATGCAGGTGCCCGTGTCTGGGACACAGGGCCTGCAGCAGGTGAGACACCTGGGGACACTGTGCTGGGGGACACTGCATGGCTTGGGGACACTGCCCAGGGGACACTGCACAGCCTGGGGACACCACTCTGGGGACACTGCACAGCCTGGGGACACTGGCCTGGGGACACTGCACAGCTTGGGGACACCACTCTGGGGACACTGCACAGCCTGGGGACACTGTGCTTGGGGACACTGTACAGGCTGGGGACACTGGTCTGGGGACACTGGCCTGGGGACACTGCACAGCTTGGGGACACCACTCTGGGGACACTGCACAGCCTGGGGACACTGTGCTTGGGGACACTGTACAGGCTGGGGACACTGGTCTGGGGACACTGGTCTGGGCACACTGCACAGCCTAGGACACTGTGCCTAGGGACACTGCACAGCCTGGGGACACTGTGGCTGAGGACACTGTGCTTGGGGACACTGCACAGCCTGGGGACACTGGTCTGGGGACATGGCTTGGGGACACTGCCCAGCCTGGAGATACTGTCCCTGGGGTTACTGCCCAGCCTGAGAACACTGCCCAGCCTGAGGACACTGCACAGCCTGGGGACACTGCACAGCCTGGGGACAATGTGCTAGGGGACACTGCCCAGCCTGGGGACACTGCCCAGCCTGGGGACACCACTCTGGGGACACTGGGCTTGGGGACACTGCAGAGCCTGGGGACACCACTCTGGGGTGCTGCCACAGCCTGGGGACACTGGTCTGGGGACACTGCACAGTGTGGGGACAGCATTGTGGGGTGCTGCCACAGCCACCCAGGGCTCTGCTCAGCCCCCCAAAACCAGGCACAGGTGGTGGGTGACTCTGGCGTGGTGGGAATGAGTAAAAGTCCTTTATGAACTCAAGTTTAGTCTTTTATGGCCTGGTGCAAACCTTGTAGATCAATGCTGAAACACAGCTGGGTTGGTTTGGGGTTTTTCATCCTGGAATGATTTGGGTTGGATGAGACCTTAAAGCTCATCCAGTTGCACCAACCCTGCCACAGGCAGGGCCACCTTCCCCTAGAGCAGGATTTTGTTTGTTGGGATATTTTATCTGGCCCTTGCAGTGTCGTTGGGGATCTGGTGCCTGTTCAATTTATGGCCCAGAAAAGAGGATTTATAAAAAAAAAATTACTATAGAAAGCTTCTTGCAAGTAACTTGTGCTGGAGCCCCTCTAATATGTGATGGCTGAAGGGGAATTTAAACATCCCTGTTGCACAGAAGGCAGTAGTGAAGGAGGTATAGAAAATGGATTTTTTTGGAAGTAATTATCTGTTTAAAAGACAGTTGGTAAATTTAAGGAGGTGGTCGAAGTGTTCCTGAAAGAACTGTAACCATGGCATAATGAAAATGTCCTGATGATTTAGGGTGGGATTTAGGAACCCAGCACAGTCCAGGAAGGCAAATGATGTCTTGGTGTTTTGAGAGGTTTATTTGATATTTCCTTTGTTGAAAACCACTGTAATTTGTATGAGGTTCTTCTCAGTCTGGTTGGTGGAGGAAAATCCATGACTGTGTTTTTAAACACAAACTTTCAAACCATATTCCAGCTCTTCTTTTTTTTTTAATCTAAGAATGTTCCACAGTGGTGGAAAGACTCTGCAAAGCTGAGGACAACTTTATATATCTCAGAAGTACTTCTGAGTGCTGGATAATTAACACCCCGCAGACGTCTTAAATCTTAGTCCTCCTCTTCCACCTGACTCYCTGTTCCCAGTGGATGTGAATAATTGATTTCTCCTGAGTGATTTATTGTGTAAGCAGTGCAGAACTGCTGGAGCACAGTGACACAGCAGCCTGGTCCCTCTGCCCCGTGTGCCTGTGTCACAGGGAGCAATCCATTCAAAACTCCTCATTTTCAACTTGGAAAAAGAGAAGACTCGCTGCTTCCTTTTTCTGTGCAACAGTAAATCACCCTCAGAGATGACTTGGTCATGCTGAGGCCGAGGAGGGAGAAATCAGAGGCATAGTTAATGTTCCTTTCTGACTCTTTCTTCCACAGATTCAGTTGGTCCAGCCAGGTCAGATTCAGATTCAAGGTGGGCAGGCTGTGCAGGTACAGGGGCAGCAGGGCCAGACCCAGCAGATCATTATACAGCAGCCCCAGACTGCAGTTACTGCTGGCCAGACACAGGTAACTGCACCAGCATGAAAGGCTTTTCTGCAGAGGAACAGAAACAGAAACTTGGCAAATGACTTAAGATGTAGTTAAGTTAAAAAAAAAAAAAATATATTGAGGAGAACTTGAGAATAAGTGTCATGTTTTTGTAGTGTTTCATACATGACTCTGGGGCAGAAAAATCAGATTGCATGTTTTTCTCCATCGTGTTTCTGTATTTTATTGGTTCGTGGTTGTTTTTGTCTCTTTGTTGAATTTTGAAAACATGAAGCATTGCTAATTCCATACTTGGGCCATTGTGTGCAGTAGTCCAGTCACACCTGGGGTTTCTGCTGATGCTTTTGGTTAGGGCCAAAATTGAATTTTGGAGCAGAACAGTTCTTTCGCATCTTCATAGTGAGACAGGAAACCTAGAATTTGGGGTTTTTTTCATTATTGAACTGTTAGAAAAAGCATCTTACATGTGCTTCAGGTGTTTGATCTCCAGGTATTTGCTCTGTGCTCCAGCCTATTTCTTACTGCTGCTAACAAGGCAACAGAAATAGACACCTGGAACACCTCAAGCACCATGTGTTCATTCAGGAATTGTAAACCCTGGGGGGAAAAAAGAGGCAATTTGTGACGTTTTTGTGCTCTTTGTTTTGTTCAGACCCAGCAGCAGATWGCAGTGCAAGGCCAGCAGGTTGCCCAGGCTGCTGAGGGCCAGACCATCGTGTACCAGCCCGTGAATGCTGATGGCACCATCCTGCAGCAAGGTAGGAGGGCTGGCAGGAGCCAGGGCACCTCTTGGAGAGGCTTTTTATTTATTGAGGTGTTGGTGTGCTCTGCAGGAATTCTTTCCAGGGTTTTTTCCCCAGAAACAGAAAGTCTCCTTGTCTCTGGCAAGGGCTGGTAGAATAAAACCCCTTTAATTTTGCTTTTCCGCCTCAAGAGTACGTGGTTACTCACAGTGAGGTTACAAATGCAAAAWCTAGGGATTCTGATGGAATTTAATCCCTCACTTCAACACTTTCCTGACTCTCTGCATGTTTTGGAAGGATGAATGAGTAAAACACAGAAGCGGGACTAATGCTGTTCCCTTCTTTTTGTGTGCATGTTTTTGTTT
>QVAJ01000557.1:193632-206655 GCA_003546035.1 Mixornis gularis | reverse complement strand
TCACTCATGAGGCTGTCACCCACAGGGCTATCACCTACAGTGGACTGTCATCTTTAGGGTTGTCACCCATAGGGTTGTCACCCGTAGGGTGTCACCTGTCCACTTCCCCCATGACCAACCCAGTGTTCTCAGATCTTGGCTCAGATATTCTGGAACTTGTCCCAGTGACACATCCAAACCAGTGCCCTGCTCACTGGTTCCCTCTGAATCCCACTCCCAGTTTTCAAATCCGGTTTAACTTTTTTTCCACCTTCTCTTTTAATATCTTACTAATTTTAACCATGTTGACAACTGGTCTTTGTCTGCTCGGCTTTTTTTTTTTTAATTGTCTTGGTTCCTCATTTGTAATTTCCATTCCTCCTTGTGACAGAGGCAGAGGGGACAGTCTGAGCTATTAATACTTCCAGAGAGAAATGCAGTGTGGTATTTGTGGAAATCTCTATTTCTAGTGAAAAAAAGAAGTCCCAGGCAAATGCTTCTGTGAGACCATAAGTAATGATAAAACAGAAGTAAATTTAAAAATAGGCTCTTGTGAGGACTTTGTGCTGGCTGAGCCTTTTAATAACACTTCTTACAATAATTTCAACAATTCTAAGTGAATTGTAAACTGAAAAAATATGAAGTTATTTCAGCTTGACTAGAAGACGACCTAAAATGGATCTGTGCTCTGCCAGTATCCAACACCTACAGGGCTTTATCTTGATCTGTTGTTCCACTTGCTTGTTCCAGTCAGGGTTTATTTACCTCAGGAATAGCCAGTCCAGTCCTGTTCAATCCCTCCAAAACTCTTTAACTGCTTCTCCTGTTTCCCCTTCTTTCCTCCAGCTCTGCCCCTTCAGCCCCAAAATTGCCACAGCACTAAAAAACATCTCTCAGACAGAATCACTGAAAGGTTCCCTGAAGTCCCTCTGGAAAATGTTGTGTCATTCTCTTTTCAACCAGTTCTGCTGACAGATCACAAACTATTGGTGTTCCTCCTCCCTTCCTGGGTGCCACTGAGCAAAGTAMAGTGAACTTTTCCCAAACTCATCCCAATTTTTGGGACAGGTTCCTGTGCTCCCACAGCCCGAGTCTGTTGCCTTTCCCTGCACTGCTGCGAGGATCTGGGATCCCCAAAGCGCTGCAGAGAGCCCCAGCCCTGTACCTCGGTTCTCATTTCAGATGGACTTTCCTTTCCAAGCTGGAAAACCCATCTGTCTGGGGTTTCAGAGCTGTGCCCTTCACTGGGTTTTACTTCCCTCCCCCTGWGTCCCACCTGTGGTCATTTGCATCTATGTAAATCCCATTTCCTAATGCAAACAACCCGGGATTTTGCAATTTCACATTGCACACAGGACTTCTCTCATCAGTGGTTCCTGTTCTGACTCAAAARGATCCCTGTGAGGAAATCTGGGAGCACTGGGATCACCCTTTGATGGGTGGCCCTTTGGTAAATAAAGGGAAAAGGGAAAACTCTGAGGATGGAGCCTTCAGAGACAAAGCTTTGCCCCAACCCTTCACCCTTCACCTGACCCCAAAGCCACGTGTGGTTCTTACCTGACAGGAAGACCAAGGTGAGGTGCAGGAGCTTCTCCATTGGAGCTGAGCAGGGAAGGAAGGGGAGAGGAGCCTGGAGRGGAGCGAGACCAGCTCTGCCCATGGGCAGCTCCTCTCCCCCTCCTTGCTGGGCCGGAAGGAAGGAGCACAGGAACTTGGCATCTTTTTCATCCTGCACATTGAGCAATCCYCCAGGGATGGGCATTGCTCTCTCACTGTGGGCTGAAAATTCAGGCATCAGCATTGCCCAGTGCAGCCACAGCTCAGTCAGCCTGGGAGGGAGCAGCACGGGGTGGCCTGAAGCCACAGGCCTGGGTGTCTGCTCCCACTGGAGCAGGATTTCACTGAATCATGGAATTCCMGAATGGTTTGGGTTGGAGGGACCTTAAAGCTCATCCAGYTCCACCCCTGCCATGGGTAGGAACACCTTCCACCATCCCAGGCTGCTCCAAGCCCCATCCAGCCTGGYYTTGGACACTKCCAGRGATCCAGGGGCAGTCACAGCTTCTCTGGGCACCCTGTGCCAGGCCCTGCCCACCCTCCCAGGGAGGAATTCCTTCCCAATATCCCTGTGGAAGTGGGAAGCCATCCCCTTGTGCCGGCACTCCAAGCACGATGCTGATAAATCATGATAAATTATTTACAGGAGCTGTGCGTGGGGGGAATTTCTGGAAAGCTGAAAGGGCGGCTCTCATGGTAGCTCAGACAGCATCCTGAGGGTGAAGGAGGACAAGGACATCATGCCCCGGGTTTCCAGGAGAATGAAGAGCCTGTTTTTCAGGTTGAAATGARTGAAGAGCCTGGTTTTCAGGAGAATGGAGCATTCTTGTGTTGCCCTGAGCTTTCTGTCTTTTTGTCTTTCTGTAGAACTTTCTCACACAGCTTCATGAAAACAATRTCTATTCTTGGAATGTTTACATACTTCTCCTCTGAGAGAAGAAATGATTGATGGTGATGTCACCATCCAGGTTGRGAGGTGGCGACCTGTGTAGCCAATCTSTTGACCTCTGTACAAATGTATAAAGGAGTCAGATTTGTAAATAAAGAAAAAGRAGTTTTTCCCTCACWGCCGTGGTGTGAGCTTCATTTCAGTGTTCCTGAAATTGGGACACGCCCAGCTTYGGCCCACAACATTCTTGTCTGAAATCCAACCACACACAGCAGGGCAGGGGCACTGCTCTGGGAGAAGCTGTGGGTGCTTTAAAGAAGCTCAGCACCCACCCGTGTTCTGTACCTGGCCCAAAGGACACAGGATCTCTGCTGGGGACACTGGTTCTGAGCCAACCAATACCACAGTGCTGGAGGGGCTCAAGAATACAGCCATGGACCCCCCAGAACATCAGCAAACTGATGGGGGTGGGCTGCTGRTTTTTGATTTTTGAGTTCTGGTTTATGTACTTGGAGGTCTTCCRTGAAAGTACAAATAGCCCCTGCCTTCTAAACTGGTGTGGTGCTAAACCTGCAGGCCTGGCCATTCCTAAATGTGCCTTTCCTTGAGTTAGTGGTTAAGGAAATGGTCCCTCACAGTGACCAGAAATTCTCTGTCAGGTGACTGATTGCAGTTCTTGTTCCTTCTTGTTCCAGTGAGCACAAATCTGGATTCTTTTTGGGAATCTTCCCAAAAATGCCTCTCCTCCACTCCACTGTTTTTTGCTATTACTCTTCCACAGCTTGACCCAGAGCAATTGCACGAAGAGCAAATTGTTAGGGGGATGTTGGGCTGAATGAACCATTTCCAGAACCATTTTCCTTTTCTTTCTGTCAGGTCAACTCTGAAAACCCCCCAAAATTTCCATCAGCCTCCCTGCTGCAGGCCTGGCAAGAGAAGCCTGTTGGATGTGACTGGCCTGGGAATGAGGGCTGGTTCAGGCTCCCTTAGGTCTGTCACCTCCAGCAGGGCTTGGGGCAGGGAAATCAGGAGCCAGAGCTCCTGGAGAAATGGAACTGAGCCCCATAAACTCATCTCATGTTCTCCCCACATGACTGCTAAATMAAACGTGTCATTCGGAGCGTTTCCAGCAGAGACAGGGAAGTGGAGTTGGTTCTGCTTCTTCTCAGAATCCAGCACTGGCATGCCCAACCCACTCCATGAGAAATGAACCCAGCACAGCACGGTTCCAGTCCCATCCCTGCAGCAYTGCAATGAGTTTGCTGGGCCACAGCAGCTGAACCCTTGGGATTGGGGCAGGGTTTGCACAGGGACACAGCTGGAATACCCCACCCAGCCGTGTCCACACTGTCCTTTTCACAAGGCCAGGCCTCCACACCTGCCTCTCCAACACTCTGCACTTTAATGGAATTGGAAAAGCAGATGTACAAGAGACCCTGGGAATTCCCCCACAGCTCTGCCTGACCCGAGGCAAKCTGCCACAAGCCTGGCAAAACCTCTGCTTGGCCCTAAAACAGGAGGGAAGGCAAAAAATGCTCAGGCAACACCACACACACTGCAGCAAAACTCAGCTTGTCCATCCACACACCTCCTACTCCTCCCTCCCAGTTCCTTTCTCCCATTCCTGGCTGGTTTGGGATGCTGTGCCTCATTCCCTGCCGTTCCTTGGGGACTGGTTGAAGGCGATGACGGCGTATTCCACGTGTTGGGGGTTCCTGTGGGGCTGACTCGACTCCACGTTGCAGTAAAGAGGATCCTCGGGGCTGGGCTGGGATTGCACGCCCAGGTTGATGTATGCTGGCCCTTTGCTGTCGTCCTGAGAACTTCCCCTCCTCCCAGTGCTGCCAGGCTGGGGAGAGAAAGGGAAAGCACTGGTTAGCATGAGTCAGTGCCAGGCCACTGCTGCTGCCAGGAGAAGATTTTCCCACAAGGAAAGGGAAAACCGTGTCAAAATTTACCTTTGGTCGTGACAGAGGTGAAAGAACAGAGAATTCTTTGCTTCACCACCTCTCCTGGATACCTCATGCTCTGACCCTGCTTGCTACTCCTTGAGTTCCTTCTCAGGGGTTACTAGAATTTGCTCCACTGGGTTTGYTCCTACTGGAGTTTCCTTGCATTAATTACCCCCCTGTCTCTCCAGCTAGGAATATTCCTCTCTGCTGACATCAAATACCATTTCTCTCCTGTTTATAACCAAACTGAGCTCCARGGTCCTCACCAGGTGGGCTCCTCCCAGACTGTTGGTCAGGGATTTGGCACCGTATGGGAAATGTTTCATTTTCCTTACCTGTGCTGTGCCCTCTGCTCTGTCACTGGTGTCCTCTGCTTCTCTGTTACCTTTGGAATGAGGCAAAAACCAGAGGGTTTAGATGTAGAGAAATCCATGAAAAGCTCYGTGCCTGAGGAGGTCTGGGAGGGCTGTGGATTGCCCAGCGATGGGATGTGCCTCTGCTCTGGGCCTGGGGAACACTTTGCTTTCTTTACTCCTGCTCTGTTTGCACCCCTGTGCAGGCTCTGGAGGAAGCTGGGTTTGATTTATGGTGAGGGGAGGCAGGGAGGAGCCTGCCTTGAGGCCTCCCTGACCTTCTCAGGGCACTGTTGGAACYCTGGGCAYTGAGAATTTCAGACTTTCTGTRCTGACAGGCACTGACCCCCAAGTAAACACTGCATTTGACCTGAAACTGTGGAAAAGGCTCCCAAAATTGAGTGACAGCACTGGGATTGTGGGTGTGGAGTTTGCATAGAAGTGTGTGATATCACAGGGTGGAAAACTTAAGAGTTTAATGTTTTAGAGTATAGTGATATATATATAAAGCAAGATGGAGGTTTTAGGGCAGAGGCCAGTCCTTCCTTTAATGCCTTTCTTCTGATCTCTGCCCAGCTGGTAAAATTTGGTGTCTTGAAGGATCTTTTGTATTAYTATTTGAGACAACTCCTAGAACAGGAGGAAATGGGACTAATTCTCTGTATTCTGTGGGTTTGTGTCCTGCTAAGAAGTTCCTCCTGCAGGCCCCGAGGCTGTGGTCACCCCCCTGGGGTGCAGTGAGGARAGGCCCTGCCTGGGACAGCCCAGCCCCACATACCTGCTCTCCTCAGGAGCTTGTAGTGCCTGACACCCAGGGCTGTGGAGGTGAGGAGGGCCAGGAGGAGCAGGATGAACAGCACCACGGACAGGATGATGAGGGTGTTCTCATTGGAGCTGGAGGAGAGGGAGGGAGTCACCAGGGTGGGATGGTTAAACAGCCCAGCACCAAAMAGAGGGACAGGGACAGGTTTTATGTGCTCAGTTCAAGCACTTGGAAGGAGGGTCTGGTTCTCCTGCAAGTTCTCCTGCAGATCCTGCAGGATCCACCATCTCTGAGGCTGGGCAAGTCCCTGCTGATTCCCTGAAGGGAATAAGAGGCACTGGGGACCTTCCCTRGTTCCTGACTCTTTATTTTTATACTTGGTTGTATCTTCTGAGCTTTTCCTAAACCATTCTCCAGGTTTTAGAAACAAGCCACTGTTCAAAGCTCCAAGCACAATTCCAGGCTCTCTGGAGCAGGGATGATTCTGCTCTAAGGTGCTTCTGTAGCGCTGATGACAGCAGATGTACAAAGGGGGGAAAAATCCTTTACATTTAACTTGTAAATGGCATAACAGCAGCCAAGGACTGTCCCACTGTTAAATACTCAGACAGGAGGGAGCAAAGTCGAGGCTGAGGGGCAGAACCTGGGGATTCTGTTCATGTGAAGAGCAGAGCCCCAAGAGAGAAGGATAAAGAAGYAGAGAGGCACCTGCAGAAGGCTGTGACATGATTTTACCAATCTGCCTCTTCCTTTGGAACTAAGGTTGGGGCAGGAGCTGGAGGAGGTCACCTTTGGTGAGGATCCTGTCATATCCAATTCCTCTACAGGCAGGATCCAGAGTGCCCAGGGCCTGCCTGCCCCAGGTGTACAACACAAATAACCTTGGTGTGCTCAGGCTCAGGGACTCTTCTTAGGCCTTACCTGGGTTCTGGGCTGTCGCCCAAAAGGATTTCCTCACTTTTGCTTTCGGTGTCTGGAAAAGCCCCCGGAGGCAACGCTGCAATCACAGACAYGAGGAGAGGAATGGTCACTGTGGGGCTGCTCTGCATCCAGCAGGGAAACCTCTGCCCAGGGCCCTGATCCCGTCAGTTCATCCAGAGCGTCCCAATGTCCCCTCTCATCATCTGCACTGCTTGTTCTTAGTTCTGCAAGAGCCAGGCTGCAGCCTGGTGCTGCTCTGCCATGACCAGAGGCCTCAGTGCCTTCCCTTACCRTTAGAACATTGTCTGAAAGAGAACCCAGCAGTCACAGATCTGTAAAATCCGAGTCTAAAGTTGCTCCCTTGACAACCCAACTGAAGGTCTTTGAAAGCCAAAGGATGAATCCCTCTAAAGGGGCTATAAAATCACTCTAAAGAACTGATATCAAACTCTGAGTGACAGAAACCCCTCTCAGGACAGCTGAAGCTGCTCCCAGGTTAAGGAGGAGCAGCACAGCACCGACATGGATCTGCTCCCATCCCTGCTGCTRTTCCACAGCGYGGTGGCCACGAGAAGATCCAAAGCYGTRGGGTTTGCAAACACAGGCAAGGTGGGAAGTGGGCTGAGCTGGGCAGTACAGAAGGAGAGAGCAGGGCAAGGAGTCTGGAATCTCCAAAGGTGTCCTGACAGATCCATACCCACCCCTGGAAACRTTGAGCGTGACCTCCTCCATGCGGGACAGGCCGGAGCTCTCCTGGAGCGCGCACCAGTACACGCCCGAGTCCTGCGCCTGCAGCTGCTCCATGGTGATGGTGACAACGCCCTGCTGGGCGTCATCCTGGATCCTCACACCTTCCCTGGCCGTGCTGTGTTCCGCTGGGAGCTCTGAGCTGGTGGTGGCCAGCACGTTACACATTTCCCCCTCCTCCTTTTTGCACCAGGCTTTGCTGACAGCCTGGTAGTCTGCGGTCTTGTAGTGACACTGGACAGAGACGTTGGTTGACACCTCAGCTCTTTGCTGCTGGGTCCCTGGAAAACAGCCAGGGTGTGTGCTGATGACACTGCTGTACACCACAATGACACAAAGACTCTGAACTTCAGAAGGCTGAAAAAGTGACTCCTCTATTCTTGGGATGTGTCTCCCCTTTTATACTATTCTACACAGACCAATCTGATTGGTGACACGAAGACAATCACATTGGTCAGACCAGAGGGACATCAAGAAGAAGTCCCTCTTAGGGAAAATACATAAACAAATTTGCCCTTACAAAAACATGTCTCTTGTTTACAGAAAATTCCCTGGGAAAGGAATTTMAGAAAACCAAAACATGTCAGGCACGAACCAGGGCTACATGCTGAGACCCCAGAGTGGTATCCCACAGCAGCACCCCTTCTCCAGTATTGGAATACCCTGGAGCTGCATCCACCTCCATACATCCCCCTCCACATCCACATCCCCCTCCACATCCACATCCACATCCCCCTCCACATCCACATGCCCCTCCACATCCACATCCCCCTCCACATCCACATCCACATCCACATGCCCCTCCACATCCACATCCCCCTCCACATCCACATCCACATCCCCATCCCCCTCCACATCCACATCCACATCCACATCCACATCCACATCCCCCTCCACATCCACATCCACCTCCCCTAAGCATAAGGAGACTGCACCTAGATTCTCCATGCAGAGCTGTCATAAATTTAGGAGTCCTGTCCCCCTGCTCTGGTTCCCTCAGGGTGGGACACTCATCCCATAGGGTCAGGGAGGGTTGGTGGCTCTGGGGTCAGAGCAAGAGCAGTGCCTGGCATGGGGGAAGCTCCCAGCAGCACCCAGTGGGAACCAGGGCAGCAGCCACCAGTCTGGCCCTGTGGGAAGCTGTTGGGATGAGCATCCCCACCTGTGGGACTCCCAGGAACCTCCCCTGAGCCTCTGCTGGGAGCAGACAGAGCATGAAGGGCCAGGCCTGAGCTTTGGCTCAAAGATCSTCTGGATAAATTGCCACTGTGTGTGTTGGAGGGACAGCCTGTTGGATGGACAGAGGTGTCACCTGGGCTGAGACCTGCCACATCCACACCTGGCTGCCAGGAGGGGCTCACTCTTGGGCAGTGGGAGTGCAATAGGAACTCACACTTGGACACTGGGAACATGGCAGGAACTCACTCTCAGACACTGAGTGCAGTAGGAACTCACTCTTGGGCACTAAATGCAGTAGGAACTCACTCTTGGGCAGTGAGAACATGGCAGGAACCCACTCTTAGACACTGAGTGCAGTAGGAACCCACTCTCAGACACTGAGTGCAGTAGGAACTCACTCGTGGGCAGTGAGAACATGGCAGGAACTCACTCTCAGACACTGAGTGCAGTAGGAACTCACTCTTGGGCAGTGAGAGTGTAGTAGGAACTCACTCTCTGTTATTGAGTACAGTAGGAACTCACTCGTGGGCAGTGAGAACATGGCAGGAACTCACTCTCAGACACTGAGTGCAGTAGGAACTCACTCTTGGRGACAGTGCAGTAAGAACCCAGCCCTGGACACTGAGAACACGGCAGGTACTCACTCTTGAACACAGAGAGCACGACCTCCTGTATCTGGGTGTGTCCAAAGCCCAGTGCACACCAGTACACCCCAGAGTCCGAGGTCTGCAGCTTCTCCATGGTGACAGTGAGAGCGTCTGCAGTATYGTACGTGATGGATGCTCTGTCTTGCAGGGATTTCACTGCACTCCGTCTTGAGGTTTTTCTCTCTGCCAGGACTGTGCAGCCCGTCTGCTCCCTCCGGCACCAGACCATGCCATACATGAGTGGGCACTGCACTGACAGAGTGTCCAACTCCCACTTGAGCAGCTCTGTGGAACACCAAACACACTGCCCASTCGGTGCTGGGCACACGGGCACCTGGCACAGACCGTGCCCTGGGCCAACTCCCCCAGGAGAGCCCCTCGGCAGGGCAGGAGGGAGCTGGGAGCCAGCAGGACCAGCCAGGTCTGTGGGGCTCCTTCACTCCCTGCGTGGGAGGGAAAGCAGGGAGTGAGGCTGGGGGGATCAGAGGAAGCTGCTGAGTTCTGGGGGAGAGGGGCAGAGCAGGGGAAGGAATGATGTTGCTCCCTGACAAGACTTGGCTTTGGGTGGGGTACAGGTACTCACCCTTGAAAACAGTCAGTGAGATCRTCCTTAGTGGTACAAACTTATGTATGTAAAGAGCACAGGAATATGTGCCTGAGTCCTCTGCCTTGAGGKCAGTTATGGTGATGGACACAGTCCTACCAGCAGTGTCATCCTCYATTGTAATTCTCCTATCGTTGGATTGTTCCCTGCGTCCAGAGTATGTGGACACTAGTGGGTGCCATCGTCCATCTCTCTGGATGCACCAGTATTTTACGGAACCAAATGGAATCTGTGGTGTATAAGGACACTTGATATACACAGTGTCCCCTTCCCGTCGTCTCTGGGCTTCAGAGGTTTGRCCTTGGAGACCTGGAAGGATCAAATATGGTGAGGGAGAGGGGAGCTGATCACAGACCCACAGCACCACAGAATTGCAGCATGRCAGAATCACAGAATCAACAAGGCTGGAAAAGACCTTTGAGATCACCAAGTCCAACCCACGTCCTAACACCACCCTGTCACCCAACCATGGCACTCAGTGCCACATCCAGCCTTTTCTTAAACACCTCCAGGGATGGTGACTCCACCACCTCCCTGAGCAGCCCCTTCCAATGCCCCATCACCCTTTCTGTGAAGTGCAGAGCTGCCCACAGCCTCTCAAGGGACACAGGAAACTCAGCCTCCAACCTTCCCCTGGGGACACTGGTGCTGGGAGAGCTCCAAACCCCAAAMTCCCTTCCCCACGCTGAATTCACCTGCTTAGTGAATTGGAAGGGAAATGGGAAGGGCAGTGTTGAGATCTGAGCTGGGGCTGCAGCTGCAGATTGAAGCCCACAGACAGCACAGGGTGCTCGAGGTGCTGAGCCTTCAAGCCATGCGTGGCACAGTGTCTGCAGCTGTCCCCTTGTGTCTGCTCCTCCCTGCAGGCCAACGGGGCCCATCCCCTGCCCACACCAGTGCCAGGGGCTGTGTTTGGGGTGCTGGGAAGGAGCAGAGGGAAGCAGCCAGGGCGGGGGAGCAGCTCCTCCCTGCCACATCCCCAGCGATGCCAGCGGCTCCCGGCTCTGAGGCTGTGCTGGCTGCRGGTTCTTTCCCCAGCCCTCCACGTGCTGGGAGCTTTGTGCTCTCTGCAGGGCTGCTGAGGGACAGGAGGTGCCCTGGACACTGCCCTGACCCAGGACTGTCATCAGAGGAGCTGAGCAGCACCAGCGTGGTGGGAAAGGCAGACTGGTAGAGGCTCTGTGCTCCCAGCACGGATCATCCCTGCAACCTGAAGGAGSCAGGGCTGTGTGCTGGGAGTTGGGGCTGCCCTTCCCTCCCACCCGTGCCCAGGTCACAGYCTGGCTGGTTTTGGAGCAGCTCCCCGGGCAGCAGGAAGTGGGGAAGGTCGTCCCTGTCCCCAGGGATGCGATGAGCCCTTCTCCTACCTGGGAAGCAGAGCGGCAGCAGGAACAGGGCTCTGAGCTCCATGGCCATCCTCAGGCCCAGGGAAGGGACATCACTGGGGGCTGCCCGGGGTGTCCTGTGCCAGTGTGGGTGTCCCGTGAGCCCTCCTGCCTGGCAGTGACACAGCTGGGGGAAGTGCCAAGCTCTTGCCTCAAGCGGAAACACCTCCCCACGTTTTGTTACAACATGAATATGAAGATAMTTTCAGGGTGTTTTTGGGGAAGTAGCTGAGCCCAGAGCACGGCCTGTCCTGGTGACAAAGGCTGTTGCTGCTCTCGCCTGGATGGTGGTATTTGTTTTGTCACCTTCCTGTCCCCCCAGCCTGTGTCAACCCACCGGGCTCCTCTTCCTCCCTGCCTGGTAGGAGAGAAATGTCCCAGGTTTTGGTGTCACATAAACTTCCCTGTAGGTGATTCTGCACTCAGGTGCTTTGCAGGGCTAACAGAGGGAATGGGGAATGGCTTCTTTCCCCTCCTTTCCCTCAGCCTCCCTGAGGAACTCTGCCTCCTGCAAATCCACACAAAGCCAGAGCTCCTGGCAAAGCCACCTGTGGAATCCTCCAGGTCACTCCTGGAGCTGCTGTGTGTGCATCCCACAACCAAAGTCCCCTTTGGTGACAGCTGTCCCAGCTCTGGGGGGACTCCCTCGTGACCTTCCACACCTGGTTCTGTCCCAAACAGCTGCTCTGGGAAGCAAGAGCAGTGTCAGGTCTTCTTTGCCTCGAGGCCAAGCTTCCCTGGCCTTTCTCTCTCTGGGTGCTGTAAGGATGCTGGGGAAGGTTTGTGCTTCGCTCTGCCCCGACACCCCGTCCTCCCCACACTGGGAGCCGTGTCCCTCATCAGCAGGACTTGGCTGAGCCCCTTCTGCCTCCCCTTCACCTCCCTGTGTCCTTCCCTGCCCTTGAAGGCAGCGAGAGCAGAGCAGGGAGCAGCAGCAGCAGCAGCASAGCCTCCCCTGGGCYGGTACCTGCCCCGCTCCAGCAGAGCAGCACACACAGCCTCCACTGACACCCCGGCTGCAAATCATTTCCAATTATACGAATAAGCAGCTTATTAACAACACATTCTGGCTAATCATTTTGTGCTAGATATCTCCTGCATTGTCTTGTCCCCAAATCCCTCTCTCATCAGGCGCTCGATGCGCGGTAACGAGAAGGGGGAACACGCTCGGGCTCCGGCGGACAAATCCCAGGAGTCTGCAATTACTTCACTTGCTGCAACTGGTGGCCTCCAAACCGAGCCAAGAGCTGTTCCTCAGCCCTTCCCACAGCGTTTGCTGCATCTGTGGGAGGTCCTGGCTGAGGGGAGAGGCTCTGTGGGGCAGGACAGGTCGTGAGGAGGCGCCTGGCCAGGGTTTGGCATCTTGCAGCAGCAGGGMTGTAATGAAGTTGGTCCTTGTGCTGCATCTCTGACAGAGGATCAATAWGATTTTAATTATAGAATCACAGGGAAGAAGATGAATGTTATCTCAGGAGGTCACTTCATCCAGCCCAGTGACACAGCAGCACCAGGCCTGTCCATGTCTTTTCTAAAGATCTCTTTAACCTGTTGAGGTTGCAGCRTTCTCCTGTTCCAGCGCTGCACCAGCCCCATCTGAACACTCCTCCCAGCTCTGTTCTCCCTGCTCTCCGATGCCTTGCTCCATTTTAATGCCTTTGTACCCACTGTGACCTCAGAGATCAGCTCATTCCCATTCTCCATTCCTCCCCTCACTCCTTCCACTCCACACCAACTCCAGACAGTTGCATCCCAARTATTTTGATTTTCCCTCCTCAGCTRTGCYCCTGAMAACTYGRATMATTTTTTCCCCTCCTTTCTCTGAACTCTGTCATCAATCCACCTCTTCCCTGATTGTCTCCTTGGATTCCCCAAAACTCCTTTGGAGCTTAAGGATGGAGCCATCCCCTTTCTGTTGCCTCCCAGGAAACCCTGGAATTGCAGCTGATTGCCGTTTATTGCTCTGGTTGCTGTCACACTCACGGAAGCTTCTCTGGGTTAGACTTTTCTGAAAATGTCGGGGGTTTGGGGCGTGTTTTGGGGTTTTGGG
>QVAJ01000557.1:181792-192140 GCA_003546035.1 Mixornis gularis | reverse complement strand
GGGGCAGGGGGGGGCTGGGACCCCCAGGCTGGGTGTGGAGGGGCAGGGGGGGGCTGGGACCCCCAGGCTGGGTGTGGAGGGGCTGCCCGACCCTCGGAGAGCCGGGCACGGGCTGAGGGCTCCGCTCCGGAGGAGAAGAGGCCCCACAGCAGCAGCTTAGTGAGGGGCCTGGTGTTTGGTCTGTTCCACATCAATGGGGCGTCCAGCTGCGGCTGAGGATGAAAGAGAGAAAGAGAGAGAGAGAGAGAGGATTAAAGGCTCCCAGGGTCTCCTCTAACCCGCCTCAGACTCGCCAAGAGGGCAGTGTGCGGCTTCGGGAAGGCTTCTTCATATGGAAAATATTATGGGAGGGAGAGAGGAGGGGGAAGGGAGCAGGGGGAGAGGGAGATTGTCCAGAGAGTGCTGGGGGAGGACTGACCACTAAAAAGCTTTTGGAGGCTCGGCCCGAGCCWCGGGAGAAAGTGCTGAGCTCTGCTGGTGGGGCACAGGTGAGATGAGTTTGGGAGGTCTGGAGGAGGGAGAGACACGGCAAGAGGAAAAGAAAGGGATGAAAGGAGAGGGGAAGCGGAGAATGGGAGCAAAAGGAAGGAGAGAGGGGAGACATGGCAGGGGAGGTGGTGAAAGGCGGGGTGAGGGCTGGCAGGGGGTGACACATCTCTGCTCCCTGCTGGGGTGGCCAGGTGGCCACCTCATTCCATTCCTCCTGGARTGAGGGATTTTAACAGGGGAGAAATCACTTCTCCCTCCTCCCTGGAAATTCTTTCCCGGACCAGCAGTGGAAGGGCCGTTTGAGGACCCCATCTGGATGTTTTCTCCCAAATTTGCCCYAAACCAAGACAAGAGCCCCTGCCTGCTGCTCTGCTCCTGCTCYCAGGAATGTCCCAAGGACGGGGAACAAATTTCCACCAGGAGTGAGACGTTCTGCACCGAGCACCAGCGAGTTCCCAGCGAGTTTCCTGCCGGGGCTGTGGAGCCCTCCCGCCTGTGGGGCTGGATAATCCCGGGAGTTAACACCCAGCCCTGCTTATGGCCAGGATGAGGGACCTTTCCTGCCTCCTGCTCTGGCTGCCACTGTTTCCCTCCTTCCATTCCTGGGATTTTCTCTTTTCCCCCCACATGTGGCATTCCCGGTCTCCTCCCCCACCAGCTCCCGGCGCTGAGATCTCCCCGGCATCCACAGGCTCCCACCCCACTYCCCTCCTTGATTTATCCCCAGTGACCTTCCTGGCCCTCATCTGCAGCAGGGTGAGCACACAGGGCACTGGGGGAGGGCGGCTTGTCCCTCCCTGGCTGTCCTGCTCCGCTCACACCAGGGTGGGTGTCCAGGAGCCCAATCTGCAGCAGTTCCCTGCACACCAGGGTCAGGGACATTGGAAGATTTGGGCTGAAATACACTGCTTTTCCAGTTCCATACCGTGCAGGGACACCTTCCATCATCCCAGGCTGCTCCAGCCTGGCTTTGAACACTTCCATGGATCCAGGGGCAGCCACAGCTGCTCTGGGCACTCTGTGCCAGGGCCTCAGCACCCTCACAAGGAGAAATTCCCAACCTGGCCTGGGTTACCGTGTTCTTGGCCATCACTGCAGCAGCTGAAGATATTCCAGATAGTCCAAAAATTCAAACTGCAGAGCTGGGAGATGTGCCCTGACCCCCCCAGCATGGACACACTTGCCAGATGAGGGGAATTCTGTGACCACAAATGTCCTGGTGCCTCATGAAACGAGGAGTTTTAACATGATTTTTAACAGGGGAGAGAAATCACTTCTCCCTCCTCCCTCGAAAACTCTTCTCAGTCTCTGCTGCAGGGTCTGAAAGTCTCAAGGTCTGAAGTGTCAGAGGAGCAGCCACCCCAAAGGTGCTGCTGGATTTTGGGACAGCAGCTCAGCTCTGACCCCGTTTGGGCACTCGGCTAGACCCCAGCCCGGCTCCCCGACATCCCAAASCTGAATCTCTTCCACACTTTTCCTAAGGAGTTGGCAAAGCGTTTTGCCCCCTTCCCTCGCCCAGCAGGGAACAAATCCCTTTGCCCCCAGTCTGGAAATGTGCCTTCCTGTCCCTCCCTTCCCCGCCTTCCTGGGGAGCCGGCGTGGACGCGGGGCTGCCGGCTTGCCTGTCTGAGCTGCTTAGTTAAGAATAATAAACAAATTCCTAAATGGAAGGATATTCTTTAAACCTGCCTTGTGCTGCCTGCCAGGGAATGCAGAGCCCACCTCCTGTCCCCCTGCAGCCYCGGCTCCAGGCTCTCCTGAAACCCGAGCTGCTGGGCTGTGGAGCTGCAGCGTGGCCTCTGTGTGCACCTTCCCCCCTGACCCCGTCTGGATCCTCCTGTCCTTTTCCTGACACGCTCCCAGCCACACTCAGCCCAGCCAGGAGCTGCTGGGGCACTGCCAGATGTCGTTGTGCCCGTCCCATAGCTGGGCACACCATGGATTTACACAGGGAATCAGGGAATCAATCRTGGAATCGTGGAGTGGTTTGGGTTGGAGGGAGCGTAAAGCCCGTCCAGTGCCACCCCCTGCCATGGCAGAGACACCTTGCACCATCCCAGGGTGATCCAAGCCCCGTCCAACCTGGCCTTGGGCACTGCCAGGGATGGGGCAGCCACAGCTCCTCTGGGAATTCCGTGCCAGGGCTTCCCCACCCTCACAGGGAACAATTCCTTGCCAATATCCCGTGTGACCCTGCCCTCTGTCCCACTGTCCCATTGTCCTTTTCCCGTGTCAGAAGTCCCTCTGAAGCACAGCCCTTCCTGAGCTCACCTGTTCTGCCTCCCCACTCTGCTCCCTGCAGCTCCTCTGACACAGGGATGTCTTTCCCTTCCTGCCCATGTTGCTCCTGCACCTTTTATTGATGAAAAGATCTCTTYTATTGAGATTTTCCCCACCTTGTCCTGCTCTTTCCCCCTCCCAGCTCTCTCAGCTTTCCCCTCTTTCCTTCTCGGTGGCCCATTTTCCTCATCCCAGCACTCCCAGCCCGCAGGAAGCCGATGTCAGTTGGAGGCTGAGCAGTCCCTGGGACCCTCTGGCCCTGCCACACTTTTCAACCCACTTCTCATTTTTCTTCTCCTCCTCCTGTAATTTATTGTTTTCGGCTCTCCTCCTCCTCAGTTCCTGCTGAAGGGAACTCATCCCCTGCCTCTTCCCCGTGTTTTCATCTCGAGAAACAGGGAAAAACCCATTTTGCTCTTTCCCCAGCTCCAATTCCCCTTCCACCCCCACAGCCTCCCACCTCCCTTCCCAGCCCTGAAACCTTTCCCTGGTAGTGTTGCTGTAACTGTTCAATTAAAGGAGCAATTACAAAATCAATCAAAGCAAAGCAGAGCCGAGCACCGAGGGGGGCCTGGCTGGGGACAGGGACGGTGCCAGAGCCCTGCCCAGCCCGGGGGCAGCTCTGCCCCACTGCTGGGGACACCGAGGACAGGGGGGCACTGTCACCACCAGCCTCACACCYCTCCCTGCAGAATTCCCCTCCTGAGAAAACCCTGGAAAAGCTGCTGGTGGTTTGGATCAGCCATTCCAYGATTTCAGCAGGATAAATCCACGTGTGAGTGGGTTTAGCTGTGATTTTTTGGGGTCTCTCCTGCTGATTCCCTTTCCCCTCTGGATGGGTGTTCCTGGAATCGGTGTCCCCTTTGTCACCTGCTGTCCCCTCACCAGGTGACACTCACGGTGTCTCACTCCCCACTGTCCTTGTCTCCTCGGAGCTCCATCCATGACTTTCAGTGCTGGAATTCCCTCCCAACACCTGCAGCCCTCTTGGTGCTGTCAGAGCCAGCCTGTCCCTGACACAGAGGGACAAACCCTGCCAAACTCATCCCAAACAAGGCAAGATGAACTGGAAAATGGGTTGGATTAAGAGGAAGTTGTACAAAGCAGAATCCTGGCAGCTTTCCACAAGGAATTCAACTTTGGCCCAAGGATTTTTCCARGGATTCTGCTCTGGTTCCACCAGGGAAACTCCCATCACCGCCTCATCCTTGGAAAGGCTGAGGCAAACCCAGGAGAATTTGGGAYGGAAAGGATGGGAAAGGCTTTGTTGTCTTCTTGGGAAGCCATCCAYGAAAGGAGCAGCTCCTGGGAGCCCTTTGCCTTGGGATGATCCATCAGGAGCACACCTCAGTCCCACTGCTGGGTTCTGGGCCTGCTTTTCAGGGAAGACCCCTCTGCATGGAAGGGAAGCGGGACTGGAGCCATTTAATGAGGAGCYCTGGCCCCAGACTCGCCCCTGATTCTGCACAGTCAGAGAAGCAACATCCCAAAGGGTTATCATTCCTTCCAGAGCAGGAATCTGGCGGCATTCCTGGGGCAGGAGTCCAGTTTGGCTTTGGTTTTTAGTGAGTAATCCCAAAAGCCTGGTCACCCTGCGGCTCCCAGGGAATCAGGGCTGTGCTGACTCTTCCCACTCTGCCACCAGGGACAAATCCATCTGCCAGGATGCTTCAAGGAGGTCCCCATCTCTGGTTTTTTGGGTTGTTTTTTTTAAGTTTGGTCCCCCCTAGCTCACCAGAGGTTGCTATCCATTAAATATTGAAGATAAGCACTCAACTTCCCCCTGTTCCCAAGCTCCCATGTCTGACATTTGGTGCTGCTGCAAAACTCCTCCATTTCCCCACCCACCTGGGAACACGGGATGAGGAGGGCTGGAAAGGCAGGAATTTGGCACAGGGCTGGGTTGATTTTCCTGCCCCTTATCAGCTTTGGTGCCAGGTTATCTCGGATCCTGCTGATACCATTCAGGGTGGATTTACTGGGTGTGCCCACGGCCTCAGTGTTTGTCTAAATCCAAGGAAATCAGGGGCTGTTTCTGAGCACTTTAAAGCCTGAAACATCAGCCCAGCTGTGCAGTGATATAAGTCTGCAAGGTGCTGCTGGATTGGCGCAATTTGGGAATATATATCAATTCAACATTTCAGGAAAATTCAATATATCAGTTCAACAATTGGGGAAAATCCCCAAGGTTTTGTCCTTTGGCTCTCAGCCCTAAACAGATTTTAACCTGTGACTTTCACACTGGTGCCCTCCCTGGCAGCCTTTGGCTGGAAGGATCAACTGAGAGCCTGGGTGAGATTCCCATTTTTCCTGGTGGTTTTGGGGTCCCAGTGCCTGGGAGAGGAATCATTATGGGAACGATCTCCAGTGCCAGGTGGGACAGGGAGGGATGTCATCTCACAAGCCTCTTGTCCCAAAGCCACAAACGTGTCACCCACCCCTGGCTGTGCATGGCTGGGAAGGAGCAGATCCCAGTTTAGGGAGGGAAAACCCACCTGGGTCCTTGGACAAGCAGCAGATAAAGACTCCAAACACGCTGCTGGGCTGGGAGATCCCAGTTCCCATTCCCAGTTTGCTGGGGTGGAGGTGGATAATGGACCTGACCACGCTCCCACTCGGTTCCTGTCAGGTGGGAAAACGCTGTCTGCAGGGAATTGACTCATCATCTGGGGGGGTCTCGCTCCTGACACGCAGCAGGATGAAAAATGAGAATTTTTTTGCAATGAAGCCCTGGCACAGGAAGCTGTGGCTGCCCCTGGATCCCTGGGAGTGTCCAAGGCCAGGCTGGACAAGGCTGGGAGCACCCTGGGATGGTGGAAGTGTCCCTGCCTGTCGTTAGCCGAGGCTGAGTGTGTCCCACTTTAGGGACAGAAAGAAAGCAGGGACAGAAGAATGGCAGTGTGGAACAAACTCTTTCTTTAATTTTATCTGACTCTTATTATTTATACATATGTACAGAGGTCTAGAGATTGGCTACAGAGGTCACCACCTTCTCGACCTGGATGGTGGACATCACCATCAATTATTTCTTCTTTCAGAGGAGAAGAATGCAAACATTCTAAGAATAAACATTGTTTACATGAAGGCTACGTGAGAAAGAGACAGGAGGCAGAAAACTTCAGAGCAACACCTGCCCATGGCGAGGAGTGGGATAAATGATCTTTAAAGTCCCTTCCAACCCAACCCAACCCATCCTGTGAGTCCATAAACACCCCAATCCTGTGCTCCCAGACCCCAGCCTGGCACTCCTGCAGCTCCCAGGCTTTGCTGGCAGCCCCTGTGTCCCTGTGGAGTGCCAGGGGGTGTGTGGGGACACGGGTGGTGGCACCATGGCCGAGCCTCTGGCCGTGTCCAGCTGCCCGTTTGCCATCTATATTTGGGCAAAAAATGACTGGGAATTGTTTGTTTGGGGCTCCTTGGAAACACCCCCCCTGTGGAAATGGCTCCTTTTGTTTGGTTACTTGGGAAAAATATTTTCCTCTCCTTCCTTCCCTATTTTGAAACACGATTAAAAAAAAAAGGAAAGCTTTAAAAAGCCCAGGAATATCCTGGAGTGTCAGCAGGCTCTGGCTCTGCCCGTGGCTCCGTGGGCTCTGTCTCTCCCTGACACTCTGCTCCACCTTCCTGCACATCCTGACAATGGAAACACCATTTAAATGTCCTCCAAGTTTCTCTTCCCATTGAAAGAGGGGATTTATTCTCCTTTTTAAAAAAAAAAAAATCAGAATTAATGTGATTCTAATGTGTTCCGTTTGATCTTCAGGGGATTTTTTACACTGATGATCCCTAATTTCGAAATTTTTTTTTCTCCCTCTCTCTCTCTCCATTTTTTTATTTTTTTTTTTTTTTTTTTTTTGGTTTTAATTGTTTTAAAAAGCTTCAGCGAAAAGGGGAAGAGCGAAAAAGAAAAAAAAAAACCCATCCTCCTTCTTTGGCACATCTTTAACCTTTAAGTACCTCTGGAAAAAAAAATGTTTAAAATATATTATACATTTTTAAAGAGGGCGCGTTTGACAGGTCAGTCTCAAACCTCTCTCTCTTTCCTTGCGCTGTGTTGGAATAAGACAATTTTGCAGCTTGGATTTTTTTGACAGTTAAATTGCAATGTAGGCAGAGGGTGGAATAGGGATCCTGTCTCTTTAACTCTCGAACTAGACAAAGACTTTTCCCCTCTGAGAGCTGAGCCCGGGATCAGAACTGTCAGATGATCTCGTAGCACTTGGGAGAGTTTGCAAAGTCATAATTATATCTTTTAACCTGTCTTGCTCTTTGCAAAAGAAAGGTCCTATTATATTGAAATGAGATTATTAGCCATCAAATACTTTCTTTCTTGGGATTCTTCTTTCCTTAAAAAAAAAAAGTATATATATTTTATATCTATCTATATATATATAAAAAATTTCAAATACCTTAACGACTTTGCAATTGAATTTTTACAAGATTTACTTTTTGCTAAATAAATGTTCAGGAGCAGCTGGTTTGTTTTTAAAAGTGTTTTTAAAAGGGTGTTTTCAATATGCAGATGCAAAAAAAAAAAAAAAATCAGACTCAATGTCTGAAATGTCACCTGGATAATTAAAGGAAGGTAAAGTTTCAGAGCTCAGTTCAGGTTTTTTCCCTAACCCTGGTGCTTTTCCTCATTTCAATGCCAAAAATATATTTTCCCCCTGAACCCAATCATTTTCAACCTTCCATTTTCTCTTTATTATTTTTCTTCTGTGTCTTTTCTTCCTGAAAAAAAAATGAAAATGAACCCCCCAAATAACTGGAAAGGGTTTTGTGGTTTTTTTTTTTCAATCCCCACAATTAAAATCCCCACACTGCAGTGTCAGCGTGGGCTGGAACAAAAGGGGACAAGTGTTTTAAAGGAATCAGGGTGTCACCAAAATCGCAGGAAAATCCCATCCCAAATTCAGGGAAAAGCCTCTTCAAGGAGCTCAGCCAGCACCAGTTGGCACAACAGTTACACCCAGGCAAAAATTGAAATTTGAGATGAGGAAAAGGCAGATATTCGGCACATTTTAAAATATCTGGCTGAATAAGGAGTGAAAGGATATAAAACACTTGAAATCCATAGAAAATCTGAGCCTGATCCCAAGATCTCTGAAGCCAAGGAGGATCCTTCCACCTGCCCAGTCACTCCAGCAGCCTTTACTGGGAGGGACTGGTGGCTTTAATGGGGTGATTAAAGTGCTGTCATTCGATATAATTCAGATTTGTCCTTTATAAACTCCCTTCTCAGGGCTGGGTGATGCCGTGGCCATAAAATTCCACCCTGAGATTAAATTCAGATCTAACAAAGGGCTCGTTCCTGGTGCCAACTCCCAGGGTGACAGGAGCTCACTGCTGGTTTATGGGGGTTTTTTTTAAGGCATTACAAAATTAAATTTCTAAAAATAATTTTTAAAAAATGCTCTGTGGGGTCCTGCAAGTCTCCATCACTTCAGCAGTGTGAGTAGTTTAAGACAAGGGGAACTGTTACCATGAGTAAAGTTACTCCCAGGTTATGTGTTTGCTCCTACTCTGGTGTGGGTTTGGTGCACGCCTCAGTTTGGATTTTCTTTTTCTCTTGACCAAATTCTGCTTTTTTTTTAATTCCAAAGCCTAAGAATTCCTAAAGTCCATTTTTTAACCCCTGATTAACCACGGAGATGTCTCCTCACACACAGCCCGGGTGAGTGACAGACCAACCCCGCCCACCCCRTGTCAGGCCCTGATTCAGAACCAAACCACCTCAGGAAAGGTTTTCTTTGATGGAAAGAACATTTTTCAGGACAGGAAAGTTTGGGATTCACATCAGCACCTGCTGAATATTCCAGAAACCCAGGCACCTGCTCAGGGGTTCTGTGTCTCCAGAGCTCCCTCGTGCTCCTTTGCTGTTGAAACCTCTCCCTGCCTCACCTGCTTTTAATACTCACAAACTAAACCTACTTGAACCCATTTCAAACTAAAACCACATATCTTTCCCTGGTTTATACAACAAAACACTCAAGGAGATTTCTGGACACGCTCAGCAGGTGTTCTCTGTCCCTCCAGCTTTTGGTTTTCCTGCTGGAGCTGCAGCTCCGAGTTCAAGGCAGGAGCAAATGTCTGCTTTCACTCCTGCATTTTTTTTTTTTCCCTTCTATTTCTTTTCCAAGGGGATGACTTCAGAGCAGAGAGAGGCAGATATTCATGGAGTGCCTGCCTGTGCTGCCTTTAATTGTCCCTGYGTGCTGGGGAGCCAGGAGATAAGAGCAGAGAGCCACTTCAACCTGTGTGAATTGGCACTGGCCCCCTGACTCGCTGGGGCAGCCTCAGTTTACACCACCGAGGATCTGACTTGGAATTTCAAGGCTTTCCAGTTGCTATCATAAATATCTCTTCTTTTTCTTGGCAATGAAGTAATCTAGAGAGGGGTTCCAAAAAATTAAAAGAAGCTGTTGGCAGATGTGTCTATTAGTTTGAGCTGGAGGGSTTTGGCTTTTTTGGAGGCTTGAGCTCAGACGTGGTGTAGCCTGGAGGCTTCTGGACATCCACAGTAGCTTTACCTTTGGCTGGGCTGTTGTTCCTGGAGGAATGTGCTTTGTTGAGGTATAGGAGAGGTTTAAATCTGGGAAATGAGGAATGGGGAGAATTCCAAAGCTGCTCCCTCGTCTCACCGATGACCCCAGCGAATCCCTGAGCCCCGGGATGAATGTGTGTGTGTTAGGCCATGTAAGCACGAGGTGATATCCAACTCTGCCTGCTTAAAACACAAAACCCAGCACCTTTCCCACGGGCAGACTCCTCTTTCTTCCCGTAAAAAACACTCTCAGCTTCCTGGGAGCAGAATTCCTCGGCAGGGCTGTGCTGGGGAAGGGCAGCAGGGCCAGGCCTGTCGCTGCCCTGGCTGGGGCACGGGGCTGGCGCCGCTGTGGGTGTGGGCGTAAACATGAGCCACGAGTGCCAAAACCAGCCAGGAGTGCCAAAAACAGCCAGGAATGCCAAAACCAGCCAGGAGTGCCAAAACCAGCCAGGTCTGCCAAAACCAGCCAGGTCTGCCAAAACCAGCCAGGTGTGCCAAAACCAGCCAGGAGTGCTAAAACCAGCCAGGAGTGCCAAAACCAGCCAGGAGTGCCAAAACCAGCCACGAGTGCTAAAACCAGCCAGGAGTGCCAAAAACAGCCAGGAGTGCCAAAACCAGCCAGGAGTGCCAAAAACAGCCAGGAATGCCAAAAACAGCCAGGAGTGCCAAAACCAGCCAGGTCTGCCAAAACCAGCCAGGTCTGCCAAAACCAGCCAGGTGTGCCAAAACCAGCCAAGAGTGCCAAAACCAGCCAGGAGTGCCAAAACCAGCCAGGTGTGCCCCAGGTGTGCCAAGCCCTGGCTGTTCTATGCTGAAGCCATGCTCCTCTGCAGCCTCTCTGGAGCAATTCATGACCTGCTCCCACTTCCAGGGGATGTGGAAGCCGCTGTCTTTGCTCTCCTTTGGCAGTGCCAAAACCAGCCAGGAGTGCCAAAACCAGCCAGGTGTGCCCCAGGTGTGCCCCAGGTGTGCCAAGCCCTGGCTGTGCTGTGCTGGAGCTGTGCTCCTCTGCAGCCTCTCCAGAGCAATCCA
>QVAJ01000556.1:237823-258785 GCA_003546035.1 Mixornis gularis | reverse complement strand
CTCCAAAAGCACAACCCCCCCCATTCCCATACCGTTTCTACTGTATTTCTAAAAGTTATTAATTTCCTGCCCCGATCAATATATAGGCGGTCTATTTATATCAAGGTGAACAACTATCAGAAACTTTTTAGATAATCTTCTTTCCACAGGCTAAAACAAAACCAAAAAAGTTAAGTTTCAGCTGGTGTTGGAGCTGGTATCCCCCTGCCTTGTCTCCAAACATCAGTTGCGTGTTTCACTAACCATGGCCACTTGTCTCCTCTCCCATAGGAGCTTCCTCTGAAAGTCTTTAGAAAAAGTGGTAGCCCAGCATTAAAAGACCCATTTAAGTGAGCCCTATCTCTACTTCAAATCTTTTCATCTCTTCTCTTTTCTGTTTTATCTGGACTCCTTACAGAGTTTTATTGCGATTGAAAGTAGTTTAAAATCGGTTTGTTTTCTTGGTGACCCAGAACTGCTTAAAGAGTAGCTCTTGAAGAAGCGCCTCTTCTAAATTCAGTATATATCGTGGTGCAGCACAAGCCTTGCGGACAGTCACCAGCAGGGCTTGTGGAGCACCGGTCCAGCTGCTTTTCCTGCCTAATTGCGTCGGGAAGGGGAAGAGCTGGAGGCAGCCGGGCTGACCGCCTAAAAGCATCGTGCCCGCTAAGCGAACAAGCGGAGGTGGTGCTAACAACTCATTAGTTCATTAGCTGCGAGTATTGTTGTGGCTTAATATGCTTATTGCAAGCATGTAAATCCAATAAAAATTAGGTGAAATGACCTTACTACCTCTCCCAATCTGCCCCCTCCCTTTTCACATAACAGTCACTTCTCTGATACAGGAATATAATTTATCTGTTAACGGCTTTGATCTGAAAAGCTAGCCAAGGCTCAGAGCATTAAGTACTGTGTTAAGAAGAGATATTGATGGCCGTAACTTTGCTGAACCTGTTCATTGAGTAGGGAGGGAATTGAGCAACAGAACAATGACCTAAGCTTAGTTCAGACACCGATCAGTTAAAAAAAAAAAAAAAAAGAAAAAGGCTTTAATGTTTAGAGAAAGAGGTGGGCAACTTTGGTTTGTGGTGTATTGATAAATTTGATCACCCCCTCTGATTTTTTTTTTCTTTTTTATGGGACTGAACTGGCTAATGTGACCACTAGTCATTCAGCCCTGTCAGGAATGCAGAGGTTGCTGTAAAAAATTCTTGGTTTGATGAAGGAGACTGAAACAATCTTGTAACTATAATGAATAATGGTTGTTTGCACCTTGGAACAATGAAAATTTTAACCCATTTCTTTCCTAGATGGAAGTACACAAATGCTCCATACCCCTATCTATTATATTTTAATTTTTTTTTATTTCTTTGGCACAGGGTTCTTTTTCCAGGTTGGATTTGTTTAGTGTTGAGTGTCAGAAAGTAAATAACAGTACTTTGGATTTACAAAGTACTTGTTTAATTCCTAAATGAACAATGACTATTTTCCCTTAAAAGAGGGAACCTTGGCTGTTTATGTGCTAGAATAGTTGATAGGGCTAAAGTTATCTTTAGGAATCAGAGTAAAATTCCATTCAGACAAATATAAATTGTTCAGAACTTTTTTCATGATTCATGTAGATTTGGGTGTGAATAATCACATAGACTTTTACTTTAGTCAGCTTTTAAGGTAGCTTTTAAGCCACGAGGTCCTAAATTTGAAACACCTGAAATCTTCAGTTCTACCCTAGATGAAAGCTTTTCAGCAAAGTGCTGTGGCCAAGGGCTAAGACTTGTGCACAGTCTAAAGCTGCAAAATACTGATGTTTCCTTTAATTGTCACAATTTGAAACTGGCCCAAATAGAAGTTATGACTATAAAAATAAAACCTATGACTCTCAGAAAACCATTACTGTTTTCTAGTCTCTGTCCAGACTCTAATGACTTGGAAAGTGATCACATATCTATAGAGAACCTTATTACCAATATAACAGTGTGACTGAATTCAAATAACTGTTATTTCGATTTTTCTGTTAATCCACTTGACTTTTGAAGTACAATACCTTACTCTTGTTTGCCATGTAGAACAAGTTTTGCCGCAGGAAATTCAGTGGCTTGATTTACAGGTGGGCTAAGTGATTTCATAAGTCATTAATACTTATGAATCCATCAGTGGGGAAAAATATCTTGCAATCCTACTTACTCTAAGTGTGTAAGCATGATTAATTTTAGCTTCAACCTGGAAATACAAAGTGGAACTTTTTTCTCCCCATTAAAAAAAAAATCTGCATCTGTTAAATGGAAGTGTCCATGAAGTTTTATAAGCTTGGAGAGAAACAGTTCTTGAAGCCTTTCAGGGATATTTTGAAAAGCATTGTGGAAATAGGACTATTCTTCTTCTGTGTTTCTTTCAACAGTCAAAATTCTTTGAGAACCACCAGCCTTTGCTTTTTTGAAAATGTTACCCCTTGTGGCAGTTTGTTAAATGGCAGCTGATGCTAGGACTGTGTATATGTAAAAGGCTATGGCACAAATCAAACACATGTAAAGGACCGTAATATATGTTACTGGTAATAAACTGCATTCACATGATGGAAATTATCCTAATATACAAGTGAGATATAGTAGGGCATGCTAGAGATTTATTTCTTTAAAGTCCTTTGTAACAATTTAAAAATGTTTCAGCATGTTTTTGATTAAAAAAAACAAACAAAACAAGCCAAACAGAAAATGATACTGAAATATTAGTAATTTTGGTGTGTTTGTGTTGGGGTAGCACTTTAAGAGCATCTTACCACTTAGTTAATGCTTACTTCTTCATTCTGTCTTTATATGGGTCAGCATATTGGGGTATTCTGTTGGTGGAAGGCCAGTGCAGCATTGGGTATTCCGGTCAAAAAGATATTATAAACGTTCCCTCAGAGAAATCCACCTGCATATTGAAATTGTGCAAATACCATAAAATTATAATGAAAGGCACCATGGTTTATTCTGTGCCACATTTATCTTTTGGTTTAGGAGATTAAAGAGTGAATGAACAGTTTAACACATGGCAAGTTTTTCCAAATAACTCTTCAAAGGACAAGAACAGAAATGTGAAGTAAAAAAAAAGTCTCTTCTTTCTTGGTTTCTTCTTCAGCTATGAAGAGTAATACCAGTGTCCAAAAGAGGCAGGTTTTTTGCACTGTTAATGATTTTTTCTCCTGCTTGGAACCAGACTTTTATTAATAGTATGTATAGTTGTCAGTAATTTTAGAGCTCTTTTGAAAATGGTTATTTGCTTCCACTTCTCTCTCACTTTCTGTTCTTATCTGTGTAAACTTTGTCCTTTTCTGGGAAGAAAGACACTTTTCTTTCCCTCTGGAAATCTCACTTGACATTTAGCAAGGAATGTTTGTAAGAATGTCAGATTGATGAGAACTGTTTCCTGAAGTCTCACCATGTTCATTCAACTGAACAATATCTGTTGTTAACAGCTATAATTATTATGAACGGGTCTAAAAGGACAAGCTTATTGCTGTACTTTGGCAGGATGCTTTGGAGTTGCTGGTTACTCAATAGTAATACTTGGGCACATTATGTTGCTTTTTATCATCAAAGTGCTTATGAATAATTAAGTGCATCAGAGGCTTGTCTGTGGGTCCTTTGCTTGAGGGGAGGTAAATAGCAGCTTATATTGTACAATTTGTGAGTGTTTGGGTTCATTTTGACAAGCAAGAGATGGAGACACGGCCCTTGTAGTTGAGCTATGCCTCTTTTGCTGAAGTTTTGCCTGAGACTTTCAGACTTGGCTTAACATTTCCATATAG
This sequence comes from Mixornis gularis, assembly GCA_003546035.1. Taxonomy (NCBI): domain Eukaryota; kingdom Metazoa; phylum Chordata; class Aves; order Passeriformes; family Timaliidae; genus Mixornis; species Mixornis gularis. Next base: position 255,016 of record QVAJ01000556.1, on the reverse strand, counting down.
CCTGTGGGAATTCAGTAGTTATCAATGAATACTTAAGGTTGAAAAAAACCTTGACTATCATTGAGTCCAAACATATAAAGCTTTTCTTCTCTGGTAAGAAAGACAGCACAGGTGCAGCTCTGAAATCAAGGTGAGGCAGCACAGATCATCTTACTGAGGGTGCTGGAAACTGCTGCAAGTAAGAACTTCCAGGAACCTTGGGAAAACAAAATTACTTTTTGAGTGACAAATGTGCAGTATTTGCAATACAAGCAACACAACCCACAGGTTGTATTACTGAATCTTATAGTCCTTTAGTTTTTACATGGGACATCTTTTATCACACAAGTTACTAGTGATGGTTGTTCTGCAAAGAAAAATGAAACAAACCAGCTTACTTGGGCTTAACACTATTGTCATGTGTCTTCTAATGTTTCTTAACTAGACAAGCATGGGATGTGTAATAAGCAAGTGATTCCTGTCCTACATCGAGTATATCGTACTTTATTATGTAGACAGCTCTGGGCAGATATGTAATCAGATAAGTACTTGAGCCTAGGCTCTAGTGACTATTTGTGCTAATTGATAAAAAGATTGCTGCATAGTAGCCTAAAATGGTAATTGGGCCATATGTTAGGGAAAGAAAGCATCCTTTTTGCCAGCTCTGTTGAGTGTACCTGGAGAACAAGGCAATACCTTACCTTTGTATTTCATGTGCATGACACGGGAAACTAAAGATCATAATGTAGATAAGTAGGTACTGGAATTGGGAAGCTCTTTTCCTGAAGTTTTTGAAAGAATATTGTGTTTGGGGAAGTGTCTTCGTATTGGTCATCCTGCAAGGTTGGGGTAGACAGAAATATCTACATAAATTTCTCTTACAGTTTGGAGGAAGGTGATAGCAAGTGAATTTCAATACATTAATTTCAAAGCATTATAAACTGTGTAATTTGCTGTTTGGGCATTTATACAAATCATTGCAAAGAATTATGAAATAATGTTTAGCTGATTATTATTCCTAGTTAACTGAAGTATGCTCAGCTGTACTAAGCTTGAAACCATGTGACATATTTGAGCCTTTTAGACTTGAGAGCAGTTATTGAGAGACCTCAAAAATGGGTTTTCTTAGATCTCGTGTGTTCCTTTTGCATAAGCAAGCAGAATTCAGTTTGAAAATTCTCCACGGTTACTAATTCTTATTGTGGCAATCAGAGCCACAGTTGTTTCAAAAGGCTTGCATGGGTAGTAGTTGACTCTTTATAATCTGACACTCATTTGGACGCATAAATCAGAATTGAGCTTTTAAAAATTCAGGCCTTTGTTCAGTCTGGTGTTGTTTAGATTCAGTTATCATATTGTAGCTTTACACCTTCTCACTTCTCACTTTATGCAGCTGCAGCTCTGGACAAAGCATTGCTGATGATCATGCGACTCCGGCTGCTCATTGACATTACTGAGAAATTGTAGTCCCTGTCACTCTGGGCTGACTTTTTAGCTGGCCAGGTGTTTTTCTTTCAAGTCCTGAGGTGCTGATAAATAATTAGAGAAGATCATTGATGTTTCTGTACGTTTGCTAACTTCCTGTGAGCCTTAGTGTCCACTTTACAGCCTCTCTTTTGATGAAATTGTCTGAACTGACCCTGATTAGTATTGTTAGGGTGATTCATAAACCTTAAATACACAAAGCTTCTGGGTGTGCTTTTTAGGATTTCTATCTACTTAACTTCTTTGTGATGTCTCATATTATTAGGTGTTATATTCATTTTGGGCATGATTTCTGATGAAATGGAGCTTATGAAGGGAGAGACCAACCCACTGGGAGGCTACAAATTAGGATAGATTAAAGGATAAGCTTCTTTAGGTGTGAGTTTGAAATCATGTCAATGGTCTGTCCACAGAATGATCAGCTGTACTTGTATAACTTTTGGCAGATGTCTAATTTCTTTTTAAAGACCTCCAATGATGAAGACTATACAGACTCCCTAGACACATTTGTCCCTTTCATGAAGCTAGCGAGCTGTCACTGAGAAGTTAGCTGTAGAGTTTCAATACAACTATAAATACAACTATTAATGCAGTTAGGGCCCTCCTCTATACACCAATATACTTTTCCTTATTCCCATCAGCATGTGCCGGATGAATTCACAGATTACAGTCCTTTAACTAGAGCATGGCAAATTCTGCCAGAGATTAACATTCCCAGGCCCAGTGCACTGTGTGTTCTGCCAGACTATTGCTGGGAAACCTGGGGGCTTGGTTTTACTTGGGCCTGGTTCTGGGGAGATTGCAGGCATTTCCTCTGGATCCTGATTGAGTAAAGAGACAGCTGCTAAGGACAGCCATGTAAAGAAGCCTGTAGGATTTTGTTTCTTCCTAGTATCTTGTGGCTTGCTATCTGGAGTCACTTTGCTTATAACTGTGTGATCTTCCCTCCAGCAACAGAGTAAATTTTCATAAACAGAACATAATTGATTTGATAATGCTTTATGTGAGTAGGGATGTTTCCATACCCAAAAGGTAGGGATTACCAGATAAATGGTAAGAGCAGATGGCACTGTCATTATCAGAGGAAAATAACTAAAGAAGTTGCTTGAGAGTGGGAAGTGAATCAGAGAATACTGTGCATAAGCATGCTCTCAGCTGTCTTTGTATACTTAGCATTTCAGATTCAGCTTGTACCTTCTCATGCTGCTTTTGCTACTTTGCTCAGCTTTCGGCTAGAGGCAAGACCTCCCTTTGTTTCATAGACAAAGCACCAGGACAGAGCTGTTGACCTAGGAAGCAGTTGGGTGGGAGGACATAGTAAAGAGCTGATCTCCCATGTCTAGAGTCAGTCTCAGAGTACTGAGTGACTGAGAGGGGACAAGGTGGGCATTGTGCCAGTTGTGGAAAACAACCCTTGCTCAAGGATCTGGAGCTAAGCAGTCTCCTTGTTTATTTCTTCAAGTATGCTGTCCAATTTTATCTCCCATATGCATTTAGCTGCTTGCAGTTCTTGCTTGCTAAGATTTATGAAGTCTGCATAATGTGACTGCATGTTGATCAACTTTCCTTTTTAGAGCGCTGAGTTGGTGTAATTGCCTCTAAGATGAGCAAAGTCAGTGTCAAAACTTTTGCTATGGGGAGAAATGCAGTCCAGTGGTCTTAGTTTGGGGCTAGCAATGGAAATTTTGGTGTGTTACTCACTGATTTGTGAGTAGGTCTCACCACCAAGCAACAGGAAAAAAAAATGGAAACCCTAAGCAACTTTCTATAAGCTGGGTGTGTAAATGAAACATTCACCAGTCTTTGTCTGTCTGGAGATATGTTTCTTGGTCTTAAAGTGATTGGAGATGTTGGTGTAAGCAGTTATAGTACAATACATTTTGTCATCTACTTTTCATGTCACTATTAAAAATTTTAATTTTATTTCTTATCATTCAGCTGTGGGTTTTTTTCTGATGTGAATCCTAGTTAATAGAGATATTTTCTCGAGACTTTTGAAAATAGAACTGAAAGTATTCCTTTCCCCTTTCCCGAATCCTAATTGTTGTTTTGTGGCTGTTGAGTTGCCTATTTCACATATCATGTGTTAACTTGTTATTTTAACTGATATTTTTATTTGCTATTTTATTACATTGGTTCTTAGGCTCTCCAGAATGTGTTTCTATTGTACTACTTGCTGGGCAAATGTAGGAGAGAGCTGATTTCTCCTTGCAAGATTCTATGCTTTGATGTATGAGCTGGGGGGGCAAAAATTGTTCGGGCTCAGAGAAAAAATTAGTGTGTGAAAGGTTCTTAGCATATTAAACATGATGTAGGCAAAAAGAAAAAAAAAATCTATTTTAAGAGTGAGGTTCTCTATTTATAGTTCTTTGCACACCTTTCTAAGAGCTACATTAAAGCTGCATCACCTGACGTGATCTAGCAGTCAGCTCCCTGAGAAGGTGCTCTTTGAACGAAGAGGCGTGGGGAAGCTCCGGGAGATCCAAGAGCAGGTTCCTTAGCGGCCCTCATTGCGCTGGTCACCTGCGCAAAGCCCTTCCCCGCCTCGCCGCCCGCTGCGGGAGCAGCGCGGTGCCGGCCGCCCCCGGGATGCCGCTCCCGCTCCCGCCGAGGCGGCTGCCCCGCGGCCACGCTCCCGGGCGCTGCGGCACTCGCTCCTCGGCAGCGGGCCCGCTCCCGGCTGTCTGCTTCCAGGATGCTGCCGGCAGCCGGAGAGGAGCTTTGGAGTCCCTAGTGGTTACAGCAGGGAAACAAATAGCTCCTTTTTCCCTCTTTATCCTCGGCAAAGAATGGACCGGCACCGCAGCTGCTGTACCGCGGTGAGCGCTAACCGGCGGCTTTGCTCGGTGCCGCTTGCTGACCTCCTTTTCTTTTGGCATGCTGTATTTACCTTCTTAGCCGTGTGGCTGCTGGTTTGTGTCACACTTGCAATAAGTTCTCAGCAGGGCTCCTCTGTCCTTCCAATTTTCTTGTATAACTGTATTGCAGTGTCTTCATCCTGAGGGAGCTGCTGCAACTGAAGAACAGTGGGAGTAAATAAGTTGCTTTGCGTGGCTTGCTTGTTTTCCTTTTACCTTCAGGCCAAGTTCTTGATACGGCAAAACAAAATTTTCCTCTGTACTCTGGCAGAACCTGTGAACATTCTTTTTAGGCTAATTTTTAAATTTTTTTTTTTGGGCAACCCAGGGTAGAAATTTACTTGTTACTATCAACCTGTGTATCTTCTATGAAAAAATGTTTGTGAAATGTTGCGTGTGAGCTGGAATATTCATTATATAGATGAGGATGTGAAATCTCTAATGCCAGCAGTGTTATTGGATGTTGCCAGGTACTGCATCTCCTCTGGTTTTCCACGTTTCAGCTGAGGTACTTTGTCTCTTGTCCACTTCTCATTTTATGCTGATGCTTTTATGGAATATTTTGCTGTTTTGTAGATGTTTGATTATTATTTTGGTCTGAAATATATTCTTTTATTTCAGTACCCACCACCTCTTACCCCTTGCTTGTGACTTTACACCACGTAGAGCAAAGAACAGTTTTGCAATCTGGCAAAAAGCCTGGTCAGAACAAGCAACTCCAGTGACGATTAGTGACTTGATTTATGTTGGGTATTGAACAGGCAGGGTACAAGTGTTCATGTCTCACCAAGTGTGAAGTAGGACATAGCAGATTGGTAGAGTCTGCAGCAAAGGACAAATGTAACCTTAAGTGGGATTTGTATCCGTGTATCCAGGTTGCTTTCTGTCATCCTGTAACTAAGGGCTGAGAAGTCACGTGTGGCTTTCTGCAGTGTTGATGCTGTAAGTGGAGTTGCTTAGGGCTGTATATAAAATATCACTACAGGTATAATTTAACTATTCTCTCTTCAGTTGGAGAAGAGTGAAGAGCACTGCCTCTGTACCCCGTCACCCCGTATGTGCTGCAAAAGATTTTTCTGTCATATCTATACCCACATGTATTTCATTCCTCTTGCATAATTCATTGTTGAAGAATTTGCATTTCCCTGAAGTTGAAAGTTCCAAGAGTGCATTGTAATGATGAGAGAAACGAGGGCAGAAGAAGCTGACTGGGTTTGGTTGTTTTTTTTTGACCTAGCACTTTTGCAAATTTATTTATTGTACAAAAATCTCTTAACTAAGAGGCAGTTGAACTGATGCCAGTGGAATATTTCAGATTTTAAAAGTGACAAGACCCATTTATATTCATACTTGAAAAAGCATTTTCTGAGCTGCCTCAGCACAAGGTGACCATCTGTCTGTGTCCCCTGCTAACCTGGCAGTGAGGGAGTGTTGAACCTTTGGCTGTCTCCTGTATATAGACACCCATGTGCCTGTTTTTTCCTCCCCAGAGTCAGTTGTTTACTACATGTTTGATATGGGGGAATAGTCATAGGCAAATGGGCTACTGTTTTGGGCAGATACACAACAGGGAGGTTTTGGTGTGGTCAGAGGTAATAACATACAAGTAGACTATACAAGAACCAGCCTCTAGTAGTTGGGGATCTGATGAAATGCATAAAATACGTGTTGGGTTAGCTACAGCTGTTTGAAAGATCTCACTATTCTTGAATAAGAGGTGAGCATGTATGCTAAAGCATGCATGTGGCTTTCTTCACAGATCAGTGTGTAAATATCTTTCATGTAGGAATCCTTTCTTTTAAAGCAGACAAACAAAGGACACTTCCAAGAAACTCTCTTGACTATTACATTTTAGTAACTTAGTTTTTGTTGCATTTTTAAAATTTTTTGTAATGGATGTAACATGCATATATCAACAACGATTTAAAGCACATAATAAGAGAAACTTAGAGAGCAATCAGCCCTCATTGAGGAGTACTCTTTGTTATGCTACATCGAGTTATGGGAATACCCACTATTGTGCTAGATTTCCCCAGTACTCTCTTCCTTTCTACGGTGTAACTCTAAAGGCTTCCACCTCTATCAGAGTTTGGCACCTGGAACATGTGATGGAGGCCATATCAGGTTGGGATGTGGCTCATCACAATATCAATAATGCTATTGATGCCACACATGCTGCTTTTGATGGAATAATGCAAACCTAAAAGACAAGGTAATCAATTGTAGTTGAAAAGTACGTACCTGGGAGAGAAGGCATGCTGAAAAACTGGTGTGACCTTTCCAGATCATCGCTACGTTTAGTATAATTAATGAGAATCTCCTTGTTGAAATGAAATGTTATGTGCTTTTGGGGGTGGTTAAGGGGGGGGGGGGTGGAGGAGCTTAGGGAAAGATAGAGATACAGCTTTTGAAGAACTTAAGTGACCAAGTCTTGTTGTGAACAAAGGAAGATTGTAAAGAATTAAGCAGCTCAGGTATGCACTGTTTAACTGTCAAATTATTAGAATTAATGTCTGTGTCACTGTTTGCGTCACTGCAACATGTCTTCTGACACCTCTGGCAATTTCCCTCTTGACTGAGAATCATTTTTCATCTTCATGAGGCACCAGGAATCTTTTATCAGCGCTACAGAAGTGCTGTATATGTATTCATAGCTTGGCTTTGAAAGAGAGGCACTTACAATAGGTTAAGAGCTCAGGCAACCATAATTTCCCTTTTGGCAATGCCCTGTCTGATCCTCTCTTGCACATCAAGTAAGTACACTGGAGGTCAAGGGAAGTGGGCAGTGTAACAAACCCGAACACTGACTGGTGCGGCCCAGAAGTCCATGTTAGTTAAAACTTGTATTCAGACCGTGCTGCTGCTGGTACTGTGTTTAAAAACAAAAATGTTTTCAAGTTTCTGCCAACAACCAGAGCTGTCCAATTTAAATTAATCAGTTATTTGTTGCTGTCTGGCATATTTTGTCTGAGTTGTTATACATTTTTTTTATTTCCTTCCCGTGTTTTACTGGAACAACAATAGCGTGGAGACATTTGTGTTGCCGAAAAAAAAAACCTCTGAGAATTATTCAAACATGTTTCCTTGGCTTTGTCATAGTAAATTTGTATGTATAGGAAATGAGACTGGTTGCTTGTTGCTCTGGTGGTGCTTCTCAATGGTTAGGTACAATCCCAGGCTGCTTCCCTTGAGAAACACCAACAGTAGTACGATATTTAATCCTTTCAAAACCAGAAACAGTAAGTGAATGTAAAATTGATGTAGAATAGATTTTGTTAAAAATACTTTATTCCTGTTGCATTGTGAATACAAGACCTAACTGATATTTAAATTTTAGAAACTATATATATGGGGTTTTATGGGGGCATTTGTGTTATTATTTTTGAGACAGCAAAACTGCTAGGACTTACATATTTGTGTGTGTGTGTGTATATATATATGTTTACTTTTAAAAACTCCATCCAGTCACAGGACACTCACTGTAGAGTGCGCTACTGTAAGGGCCAGACACTCAATACAGCAGAGTGATTATGGAATGAATTTCTTACCTCAGCAAAGAAAATTGCTTTCTAGTCATCCAGGGCTGTAGTCAACACATCTATTTTTTCTCACTTCAAAACCACAGTTTTCAGCGTTAAGTATTTGGAACAACTGTCAGCAGGTTATCTTTAACATGTGGCAGAGAGATGGTGTTCAGGCAGTAGTTGCTTTTAAATCTAGAGTTACCTTTCTTATGGTTTGTGCTATTAGTGCACTGCTTCCTATGACCCTACTGCAGTGTGGCTGAAAAATGGGAAAGTATTCAAAAATGGCTCACTTGATTGCTTCTAAAATTCACAGCCACCTTCCCATCTTATGCTAGAGACAAGTCTGGATTCAAACTGCTGAACAGTTTCCTATAACCTGTGTCATAGCAGTGTCCTTGTAGAAAGCTCCCATGGAATTTAGAGTTTGAAAGGCAAGTTAGGGAGCTCCAAGGGTTTTGTTTTATGAAAATGCTGTTCTAATTTCAGCAAAATAAGTCCTTTTTGAATGGTTGGCTTTTTCCAAACACTTCCAAAAGCAATAAATGGAGGCAAATATGGAGACAAGATTTTATTAGTCCTTTCCTCCCCAACAGGTACAGACATGAAAGCTGATGACACTTCGTGCCATAGAAAAATCTTGTTCTGAGTGTTTGTTCTTCCACTAAAAGGGGCAGTACTGATGCCACTGAAGTATTAATGAAGTTTTGGAGAAAGATATAACGATAACTTTTGGAAGAGAGTATTAAATATAGTCATCTTGCATGATCTTTTTAGTCTAAAGCTTCAGTACTGAAGTGATTTCTTACAACTCAGGAAGGCTGATGTAAACACAAGACTTCTGAGATTAACGTGAATCCCACAGCATTTTGCAGACCTTCAGCTGCATAAAGAACTGGAGCAAAACCACCGTTCCCTAATTTGACAATGGAGACTTGCCTTGCTTTTGCCTCCTTTAACCTTTCCACCTCTAAGGATATCAACACAGGGAAACGAGGATTTTTCAAAGATAGCGTATTGTCAGACATTTTCCCAGTGGCTGTTTACCTGTGTTACTTTGACCCAGTTCAGGGATGGAAATAGGCTTTTTGTATTCAGCAATACACACTTAACTCAGCCTTTATGGCTGCTGATGGAGTAGACATAACTTTTTGGATGCCAATAGAAAGTGCATTTGTTTAATTGACTCTGATCCTTCACTCTTACCTGCCCAGTGGGATACTTCAAGAGGAGCATGGTCTTCTGCATAGATTGTGTTGAACAGTGAAGGTTTACTTGATGCAAAAATTATTCACTGCATGTCTGCCATCTGTTCTCCCAGCCTCTCAGTGTTCAATCTGATCAGTAGAGCTCCTCAATTTTTCGAGTGAAAAAACCTTGAGTGAGAGAATGGCATTAATGTTTTATGCCACTTTTTTGGCTGAATAAACAATAGTGGAGTACACAAAGGTTTAATAGATACTTCCTTGGGAAGTTGGGCTTCAGCTATATTATTATGAGAAATTTTGTCTGCAAAAATATGAGCTTCAGAGTACCTCTGTAGACATAAACTGTCTGGTTTTTCCTCTTGAAGAATAGCTTATTGGCCTAAAGGCTTTTTTTTTTTTCATTTATAATGTATTATAACTTCCATGTCCTTGTTCCAGTACACACCCCCGCATGCAGTGTGTTACCTCCCTACCTACATTAATGTTGGTACCTTAACAAAGAATCAAATCTAAGTTTTTGTGTAGATAACTGAAAGCTGGTATTGCATAGAGCTGACCAACAGAAAATCTAATACGCAGCAATTTAAAATAAAAGCAAAAACTGAAATGCTTGTGCCTCTTTTTTGCTGTCCATGTGGGATTAGGGTATTGTAGAGTGTGGGAGCATGAGATGAAGGTTCCTATTTTGATTCCTGCAAAGTAATTTGGCAGTTGAAAGCTGCTGACCTCAATTGGGCAAAATAAGGTCCCAAACCTGAATATTGTGCTGCAAATCTCACCAGTGGCCCCTTGTTGAGATGGCTGTACCTTTGTGTTTTCCTTTTTCCAACAATCAGAATTGCCTACCAAAGTTTATCTAACACTTCTCAAATGTAATTTCGTCTGAAATTGCGGGAGGTCAGAGTGCATATTGAAATTTTCTTTTCCTTCTTCTAGGCACCACAAGAATAATATAAAAAGGTTCACTTCTGCTGTTTCCTTTCTGACACTGACAGTGAAGTTTACTTTTGTATATGGTAAATTTAATCCCACTTGAATACTATAAATGAATGTGTATATGAGTGCGTGTTTGCAGGGCTGTCCTCTGATCAAGACCTAAGTGAGCTTAAGGTAGTTTTGATGCTGGCTCATTCTATAGGATTCTGTTTCATCACATTGGAAAGGTGAAATGCACAGAAGTTTCAATCAAGTTAAAGCTTCACAAACCTCAAAATAGGATAAGTTCATGGCATTATATATCCTAACTAGATGTTACAAAGGTGTTGATTTATCAGACTGCTGCCTGTTCCTTCAGTGTGCTGAAGAATTTGTAGAAAGTATTGGTTAAAGATGCTATAGAAAATTTCAGGCTGTGTTCTGTTCTTTCCTTTGTAAAGATTTCAGAGTTCTATTTTTTGTCTCTTAATCTTTCTTTTTGTTGCTGTGCTGCCTTATTTCTAAATATTAAAAGGTGACTTTTGTGTAGGACTGAATTTGTGTGCTTAAGGTCAGCAAAGTTAAAAACTTTCTCTTCTAGTAGAACAGAAGAACAAAGCATAATTTCTTTTTTTTGCTCAGAGAGCATGGGTGCATTTGTTGACCACCAACACCTTTTCTAAACCTTTAGGGGATGTAAAGAAGGCGTTGTATTAATTGAACCTGATTCAAATCAACTGGTATGATTTGTGTTAGGAAAATATTTTAGCAAGCCCATTATAATGTTTCTATCAGAATCAATACAAATGAAAGCAGAATTGGGTGTTATATTTTGGACTACATTTTTTCAAAATATGTTTTCTATAACGGTTTATTAGGGAAAGTAAATTACCTGCAAATGGAAGGTGTGTTGATCAGTGCTGATTGAGAGAGTTTGTGACTGAGTTTTCCATAAACCAAGAAAAAGCAGCTTGCAGAATCTTGTCTCTGAATTATGTAATATAAGAAGGCATGTTACTGAAGTCATGGAATCATTAAGTTTTGAAGAGGAGTCTAAGATCATTGAGTCCAACCATTAACTCAACACCACTGTGTTCACCACTTAATGATGTCATCAGGTGCCTCAGCCACATGTTCTCTTTGACTGCTTCCCCGATAGTGACTCAGCTGCTTCCCTGGGCAGCCTGTTCTGGTACTTGATTAACATTGTGGTGAATAAATTTTTTTTAATATTCTATTGGAACCTCCCTGGCACAGCTCAAGGCCATTTCCTCTCATCCTGTCACTTGTTACCTGGGAGAAGAAAGTTAGCTCCACCTGGCTATACACTCCTTTCAGGTAGCTGTAGAAATGCTAAGCTTTCCCCTGAACCTCCTTTTCTCCAGGCTAAACACCCCTAGCTCCCCCATGCATTTCTCACAGGACTTCTGCTCCAGACCCTTCACCATCTCTGTTGTCCTTCTCCAGACAACACCTTGATGTCCTTGTCATGAGGGGCCCAAAACTGGACACAGCACTTGAGGTGCAGCCTCACCAGTGCTGAGTACAGCAGGACAATCGCTGCCTGGGTCCTGCTGACCAAATTATTGTTGGCCAGGATGCCATTGGCCTTCTTGGCCACCTGGCCACACACTGGCTCATGTTCAGCTGACTGTGACCCCAGGTCTTTTCCTTCTGGGTGGTTTCCCAGCCACTCTTCCCCAGCCTGTGGCACTGCATGGGGTTGTTGTGACTCAAGTGCAGGACTCAGCACTCTGCCTTGTTGAACCTGACACAGTTGCCCTCAGCCCAACAATCCAGCCTATCTAGATCCCTCTGCAGAGCCTTCCTGCCCTCCAGCAGATCAACATTCCCATTCAGCTTGGTGTTGTCTGTGAACTTGACAATCCTTTTGCCCAGATCATTGATATTAAACAGGACTGGCCCCAGTACTCAGCACCAGGGAACACCACCTGTGACCAGCCACCAGCTGAATTTAAGGCCATTCACCACCATGCTCTGGGATGAGCCACTCAGCCAGTTTTTACCCAGTGAAGGGTACACACTCCACCACACCATGGGAGGCCAGCTTCTCCAGGAGAATGGTGTGGGAAACTTTCAAAGGCTTTACTGAAGTGCAGGTAGACAATATCCACAGCTTTTTTCTCATCTGATCAATGAGTTACATTGTTACAGGAGATCTAAGTCAGTCATGCAGGTTCTGTGCTGCACTCCAGATGATCTGTTCTGTGACTTTTCCTGGCATTGGAGTCGGGCTGACAGGCCTTAAACTGGGGCTCCTCCAGGATTTGAACCTGAGACCTCTTGTACCCTCCGTGAGAATCACACCCCTAGATCAACAAGCTGCCATGGATATATTAATAGTTATTTCTGACTATTTATCTCACTCCTGAATGTTGGGAAATAGGAAAAAAAATTGAAACTGAGACTTTCATTTTCAGTAAGAACTTACAAAACTCAAGAAAGCGAAGCCAAACTCTTGTTATTTCATTGCAATATTCGGAATGAGGAAAATGGACGGAAGGACATAGGGTGAAAAAAGGCATCTGAATTGGAAAAGATTTGAGGGATGGAAAAATTGTTACATTTGAGTGGTTTTTTTTAAGTTCAAAGTGGCTTTTAAAGAGCTTGTGAAGTTCTTACAAAGCTAATTCAGTACGGTGAAGTGCAAGGTAACAAACTTTGGAAAGCAGTTTGAAATGTGCAAACCCACTGATGGGGTTCTAAGTTAAATGTTGCTTTTCATTCATACAGTTGGCTTTGTTATTGGATTACTGAAAATATCTACTTAGTGCTCACCTATGGTCAAAATGATTAAAAATTACACTTAACAATAGTTTTTGAACAAGAAAGGGATGAGAATATACTAGAAATATATATGTTGCTGTTCCAGCAGAGGGTATGTGAAGTATTTTTTGCTTTTGTGGTGTGTGTGGTTTTTTTTTGTTTGTTTTTTTTTTCCCTCATTTTGGAGAAGAAAGAACAGAGAGGGGCAGGGCTAGGAAGAAAACATTAGAAAGAAATAAAAAACTCTGACTTTTTCTCTGGTCTTTGTGGAAGAGTTTCCATGTGCAGGAGTGTACCAGCAAGACTTTTGTGGGGGAACTGTGAACACTTTAATAGGGAAGAATAAAGATAGCAAGAACACTGGACTTGTAAGGGTTCTTAAGATATTGCTAAATGAAGAGAAGTTAAATAATAAAGACTGTGTCCTCTGGATTTATTGATTTCTATTTTTGGACAAGTAGGGATTACATGTTTATTTAATGAAGGGAGTGGAAAGAATAGTATTTTCAAGCAGCATTTGTGGAAAAATTAATTTTATTTGCTTTTGATGTATAAATAGTTGCAGAATCTCAGGTTGTCTCTCTGAACCTTTCCCTGAGAATAATAAAAAGAAAATAGAGAAAATGGGGTGGGAAAGAAATATCTGGTGTCTCTCTCAGTAATCTTCTCAAAGAGAATAAATGAGGCTAAGCCAATTTTTCTTGAAACTGGAGAACTAGAGAAAATTGAGCAAGTTCTTTTATTATGAGGATAGAACTATAAAAAAAAGCTGTGCCATACCAATTTCTGTGCTTCCAAATGTGTGCCAACTGCTGACCATTACATGTAGGAAGATACCTTTCCTAAAGGAAGGCACCTTCAGATCTGCAACCTACCTGTGCTTCAATCTAAAGGATCTTGTTTCTCTTGGATCAGGTGAGGCCACATCTCAGACATCAGTGGTTATGGTGATGATTGCTTATGTTACATATACAGTCTTTGTCTAGTATCGTTTGCCTAATCTATATCTCTTTAACCATTGTTCCATGACCCAAAAAGGGATGGCTTTGTATATAAAATACTGAAGAAACTACAGAACTACCAAACATAATGGGGTATCTTAGAACTGCAGGGCTCTTTAAAAGATTGTAAAGTAAAAAGAGGGGCTCCTGTGTCTTAAAATATGCATAAGTTATGACTTCATTTCTGTTTCAGGCATTGGTGACACAACTCCTATGGTTTATGATATGAGCGGCCTGAGGCAACAGGATTTAAGAAATAATGTGCTCCATTATTCTCTATAATGAGTTTAGCACACAACAGGAGTGTGTACTGGCTGTTTGTGAAGAACTGCAGTCTTCAGGGTGCAGGGTAACTGAGTTTCTGCTGTGTGTATTATAGGTGTTGAAATGACTGAAAATGGACTGTGTCTGCAGTATGAAACTCTGTTAACACTTCCTTGAATATGAAGTGTGAGAATACTTATTTATTTTCTTTCCAGTGTTAGCAGTATGCCTTCAGCTGGATAGTGAACATAGTGGGGATTTTTATGTGTTGCATGTTTTGTTGGTTTTTTGTTTTGTTTTACTTATGGACAGTGTGATTGTTACATGCACTTGTATCCTTGGGATTTTCTAGATAAAATATTGTCATTTATCTTTGGGATTTTTTTTTTTCTTCCTTTATCTTTGAACAAAATTAAGTTGTCTTGAAATTGTTGAAAACTCTAAATCTTGAACTCTTCTCTCTCTTTGCAGAACCTGATCTGCAAAACCAATAGTAGCTCAAGTCTCTGGATTTACCTGGTTATATCTACAGGTGGTCCTGGAAAGGCTCTCTGGGACTTATTTAACTAGTTCAGTGCTGGGGTGGAAAAAATGTTATCAATTTCTCTGTTAAGACTGTTAAATAGGATGATAGATCTTTAGGTAGGAACAGGTTTTAATATTCCTTGGCTTTTAAGACTTGGCACGAACTACATAGAGGAAAAGCACTAGACAGTTTTAGAAGAAGTCATTAGAATGGATTGCAATTGCAAGAAGACTGATGCTTTCATTAGAATAACTGGTAACTTTGATTCTCCCTACTCCACCAATTGTTTTTCCCAGCTTATGGGAGGGCATTCCTTTCCTGAAGAAGTATTGCAAACATGATATGATAATTTTAGTAGGGATATGCTAATGCTTAGATTAATCTGAAATACTTTAAGTTAAAATTTTCTTTTATTTAGAATGTGTTATTTCTATGTCAAACATTATAAAGGCAAATTACAATTTGTTTTCAGGTGTCACTTTTCACTTCTTGATACCCATGGGTGCTGTATATTAATTCTTTTTGTCCAACGATGCATCCATGACAAAGAGTGGCAGTATATTACTGATAGTTTTATACATGAATTTTACCAGTCTCTGTATGTCAGTACTGTGGAAATAGTACTCACACATACACCCCAAACAAAGAAAAATCCTAAACTGGGAAAGGATATGAATGTGCAGCGCAAAGCAAAACTGCCATAGAGAGAAGGGAATTCTCTGCAGGTTTCCCATAGCATTTTTAAATTCTTTCCTGTTACATGACTTTTTCTGTTATGACTTTTTAATTGTCAAGGTTTTTTTATTACCTCTGACTATTTAGAATGTGCTTTTGGCTTTTTTTTATTCACATCTGGGCAGGACTGGGAAACCAGAGAGAACACAGTACATCAGAGTACTAAAGGGGGTCTGATGGAATAAGATGGAACCAGAAGTTCTGAATAGCTCCCTAATAATATGCTTTGAAAAATACAACTTTAAAATGCAAAAATCACTAGAAAAGCAAGCAAGCTTCACTGTTTATTTTTAGTGCACATTTGCATAACTCAGTAGTTCATAAGCCTATATTAAAATGTTTCTGGTTATGAACACAATATAACATACGACACATGCTAATTTTAAAAATATACTTTATTTGACTGAAGTATTTATGTTGGTATTTAGCACAATTAGAGATGTTCAAAATAACACTCAGTGTTAACTGTTGTACCCTAGCAAATTACTGCTTCCAATTAATTGTCCCTCTGCATGTGTGATTACAGAATATGCCTGCTCAGGGTTCAACATCATGGGCAATAGCTAGAGAAAAGTAATTCAACTTTCCAGTGTGTGTTTGGGTGCTAATTGTTTCACTGTTGTTCCCCTACCCCAGTCACCAGTCATGAAATTTTTACTTTTCCTAGGAGGATGGTAATTCCTTGTACTTTTACATTTTACATCTTAGTGAAGTTATAGATAACATATCATTCATGAAAGCATTTGTCCACAGGTGCACGATCATCCCAATATTTTTATTACTGCACCTAAATAGGATAGAAAAACATATGCTTTCCACTGCATGATTTATAAAGAGGACTACCTGTAGATCCTACCAACTTTTGACATAATTTTACCTGTATCTTGATCTTTTCTCTGGACACTCAATTACATGATTTTTTGAAACCTATTTGCCATGTTGGTCAATGAACAAATGCTGTGTGTTGATCATTGTGAAAATAAAGTAATATATACAGTCACTTGAGATTTTAGAATATTTTTTGCTCATTGTAGTTGTTGATGAGTATATTCTGCATATGATTTTATGAATAAAAATTAACATAGAGATTAACACAGGAGAAGGCAAATGATATTTACACTTAATGAATTATTTATGTTTACACTCCATAAATGACTTATGCAAAGGCAATGTGAGGGCTTTAGAAGCAAAGAAATCAGAGGACAGTAGCTATGGAGGTTTTTAAAGAATGTTTCTTCAACCTTCTTCAAGCTGGGACACCAAGTTCACTGGCACATATGTGACAACATGTTTTTTGTGGGTGCTCTTTCTAAATCATACTTGGTTTAATTCTGAACCCAATGGTAAGATGATCTCTAAAGTCATAATTTTTAATTTACAGGACAACCATTTATCTGGCATGCTTTATTGAAAGCACCAACTTTGATGAAGACCAGTGTGAATCTCTTTAGCTATGTTCATGATCATTTAGTTGGCAGATTCGTGTTGGAAAACAGCCATTATCGAGTCAGAACTCTTGTGGCCTTATTCTGCTACCCTGCATTATCCTGGTATTTTACCCGAAAGAAAAGTACAAGTACACCCACAGGAATAGGATGAAATTAGTATTGCTCCTTGACCAGAAAAATTCTTAGTGAAATCTAGTTGCAGTGTTTGTGTCAGGATGATGATGTACACCCAGCAGGTGCTGAGAATTGGCTTTCCTGCCCATTCCCACTTAAGAGACCTCAGTTACACTCTTTAATTGGGGATACGGTGGGGTTGTATGCAATGGGAAACATCTGCACCTACCTCATGTGGGTGACTCTTTGCAGAACCTGCAATTTGAAGTGATCTTACAACATATTTATACTCCTACTAAATTATCTGACTTTCCTTCCAGAGGTGATGGATTCTTTTTTTTTTTTTTTT
>QVAJ01000556.1:170824-236479 GCA_003546035.1 Mixornis gularis | reverse complement strand
TTTTTTTGGAAAGTGTTGTGTACATTTTTAGAGGAAAGTTGTAATGTTAAAATAAATGCAGCCCACTTACAGAATGGTGAGGTCATTTACACTGTAATATATGACCATATGTTGAAGTAAGGAGCTCTCTTTATAGACCTGTAGCATTCCTTATTATTTTTATCAAATTGCTTTTTATTTATGATATAGGTCATTGGAGTTCCATATAGGGTTTTTTTGTAACAGTCATATTTCTTGCACCATCAAGAATATGCTAAGTACAGCATTGATTTAGGAATCAACAGTACCCATTTCCATTGGAAGCTCTTTTTTTTTTTTTTAATCACCTTCCCCTGATTTTTTTTCTCCTCCATGTATCTTCTTCAGAGTTCTATTCCCAGTTTCATTACAATTCCTCAAACCTTTGTTTCTTTTATGTGGGTTTTGGGTTCATGTCTCCTCTGACCCTGCTGCATGTTGTCCTGCTTTATGAGGAGAATGGAGCATGGAATCTACTGCTCTGTTTTCTCCTAATGGTTACTTGGGCCTTTGCTGCCACTCAGAACTAAAACTGCGTGGTTCAGCTTCGTTTCAATAAACTTTTTAAAAGAGAATTAACTGTAATTTTTCTTAAGCCTTGTTTCCTAGGGTAAGCACACAGCCTTCCTTCCCCTGTCTGCATGTCTCTATTTTTCAGTCATTCACTTGGTCACCACTGGTATTAATTGAATATAGACAGCAAGAGAAATCAAAGGTACTAATTAATAGAATTTTTTAAATTAAAATGGCTGGGTAGATGTACAAGTAAATTCAAACTGAAGAAAAACTTGCGTATTGATGGAAGCATAACATATAATGTGCAAGAAA
Source organism: Mixornis gularis (assembly GCA_003546035.1). Classification (NCBI taxonomy): domain Eukaryota; kingdom Metazoa; phylum Chordata; class Aves; order Passeriformes; family Timaliidae; genus Mixornis; species Mixornis gularis. Next base: position 235,633 of record QVAJ01000556.1, on the reverse strand, counting down.
TCTAACCACAAAATGTGTAATCATTTCTATATTTCTGGGAGGGGAAGCTTTGTCCAAAACTTGGGAGTTACTGAGATAGGTATCCTGATGTTTTTTGGTGTATTGTTTGAATCTGTAAGAGTGCTCTGTCACAAAATATTTTGTTAAATCCTTTAACATGTCAGTTTGCTTGCCTTGGTGACATTAGTCACTTGTTTAGTTTCTTTGTTCACTTGTTTTGTTGCTAAGCTTTTCCTGCATGTTGTTGCTGTGCTCATTGTGGCACAATGCTGCAGGTAATGCTTCAAAATTGTCTTTTAGACTCACAGAGGCACAGTACTTGCCTTGTGACTTCTCCCATTGTGCCCAAAGGTATCCTCCTGTTCAGTGACCTAGTGAACGACATAGAGAAATGAAAGGGGACTTCTGTCTTCATGCTCTGCTCTGCTGGAATGAAGGAAGCCCAGCTGCTTTTAGACAGCAAGACTGAGGAGAGAACCAAATTACACACTGCGAATAATTAGAACAACATGGATTTAATATCATTATTGCCAGGCATTATTGTAGTCATTTCATCGCAACTGCTTTGTTCCTGGTTTCCATAAATAACATCAGGTTCTAGGCAGTCAGGGAAAACAAATTCAGATTCAGTTACCTAAGTTATTGCTCATATACTTTCCCAGCTTTTCTATTGCCTCTTCCATGTAAAATTTTTCTTTGACCTAGATAACTTTTCAATTGACTCCTTGAACACAGTAACAGAAATGTTGAGGATATTCTGCCTTCTTTTTGGATGATTTTTGAGTACCCTTTCATTGATCCTTTCCCATTATATTTTGAATTTCAAGACCCTTGTAGCACATTGATAGATACTGCCTTCTGAATGGTAAAAAATAAGCAGGAAGGGGAAGAGGAAGAGGCTTTGTGGTTATAAAATCAGAGGTGGTGCTGGTGGCTGCAGTAGCTCTGAAGGTCAGAACTGTATAAATGTACAATTCCATCTTCTATGAGATGTGACAAATGAAAAATTTGAAAGAGTGTCATCTGTGACATTCACTGATAAGCCATAGGACTGTGTGCACTGAGTAGTGCAGGTGTCTTCTGGAGAATGGAAAAATGGAGTTTAAGGTGTGTAATTAAGAAGTCCAGAATAGAAAATTTGGATGTAGCTTTATAGAAAGAAATACTTAGCTAACAAAAAGTGTTTCCTGGTCATATCGTTGACTTGATGGGGAGGGATGGGGGCAAACCCATGGAAAATGGAAAAACTAACCTTTCAAAGGGAACTGCACAGTGGAGGCGATCACTACATGTATTAGCACTACTAAGTCAGATTTATTTCATCATTTATTCCTGAAGCAGACCATACCTATGTAATTTGATATTCCAGTGGATGAGAAATCTGAGATTTTGCCAGTAACTTGCATATACAAGCCATTTGCTCTGGAAAGCATCCATTTTGTGACGCCCTGTCTTGTAGCCCTACACAAACTGGCCAGATGTCAGTCAGAAACCGCACCCACGTTTTCTGCAAGGGATGGGTTTACACTAGTGAGCTGATTTACATCAAGACTGTAATTTTGGGATTTTTGCCCCAGTGTTTGTGCTTGCCTTGCTTTGGATTGTCTCACAAGTTGGTCATGGAGCACAAAACCTGACTTTTAGATGAACTTATTCGAGGCAAGGTCGTCTGTGTTCCAGCGCTGAATTAGTGCTCGGTTCCTGGGGACAGTCAGAAGTACATCCTCAGCACATGTACCATTTGAATGCTAAGTTTCTCCTGCTGGGCTGTAGCTCCTACTTGGCAGAACTATTTGCCAGCACATCCATAGCTTTTGGCACAAAAGCTGTAGGTAACTGACTCCTGTAGCAAAAAATACGATGATCACTGGGGATGAGTTAGATCTGAACAGACAATCTTAATAGTCTCTGTCTGACTCAAGTGCTTGACCTAATGATTGCTTCACATCTGTTTTTGTAATGTGTGGATGGAAGGGTTTTTCTCCAAGATGTGTAATGCTTTGGGTCTACTTTTTTTTTTTTAAGTGGCAAAGATCAGATTTTCACTTCCTTTTTATTTTTAATTGATTACTTCCCTCTTAATTAGATATGTCTGCAACTTTGAGGGAAAAATCCTGCCAATTGATTTCCCACTCTAAATATATGTTTTGAATATTTTTAATCTTGATCAAGTGCTATTAAACCATGGCAAAGAACCTTAATATCAGCCTAGCTTACTTAGGTGATTTTAAGATAGTATATTTTTTTCTGGTATACTCTCTAATGCTTTGGTCAGTGGGGAGAATAATCCCCCAAGCCCATCTGCTTCTAATATTTGAGTAAAAATAAGAGCTGGGTTTACTTATAATTTGCAGGTGGATAATCTCTGATGGTTGCTGTATTTTGTTAGGGTATCAGCATCCAAAAAAGTCATGAAACCAGCTGAGCTAGGAAAGTTAAGGAAGCAGTTACTCTGCATCTCTGTAGTAATCCCATAGAACTGAGACTGCTGGAGAATCAAAAACATTTAAGGTGAGGGAATCAAATAGAATAATTTTTTTTTTTTTTTGGTGAAAGAATATTTTGACTTCAGCAGCCACAGTACTGTGTGCTATTTTCCATACATTTTTGCAAGCCAAGCTGGAGCTGGTGAAGTCAGTGTAACATACTGTGTAAAGTATTTTTCACGCAAGGCCTGTTTCCCAAAATTCCTCAGGGCTGAACAATGTGGTGTTACTGTGACACTAAAATTTATTATACCGATGGGAGCAAGGGAACACTGAGATTAGATGATGTGAAAAGTTTTGTTGTTTTAAAGCAACTATTTACAAAACCAGCCAAAACTTCTATGTAATAAAAGGGATGTTCAATAGCAGCACATTATTTTATTATGTTTACTCTACTTTCTTTAGTAGAAAGCAAAGACACTTAAGACTGTTATGACAATGTTGGTCCACTGGTCTCAAACATACATGAGTGTTCTTTTTTTTAATATGAAACATCCTGATTTTTTAAAACCTTTCTCAGAAACACAGGAAAATCTTAAAGTTTTTAAAGGTTTAAGTTGGTTTCATTCCATGCTGAGAAAAAATTAATTTGATCTGCAACTGTTTGCTTGATTCTTGAAATTACTAGAAAGGGCTCTTTATCATCTCTGATATTCCCTTTTAATTTAGATAGTTAGTGTTTGGTCCAATTAGAATCCCAAATTAATTGATCTTTTCACCTTAAATTTTCTCATACAATATCTATATGTATGATTTTTTAAAAATTTACTTGTAATCTTTAATGCTTGTGTGCCCTAAATATATTCAGGTTTCCTTTTTGAAATTGATCACATTTAGAGCATGGGTGAAACCTGTTTGTGTTCCCATTTAAATATTCTGCCAAGTCTGGGAAATTTCTGGAGGAAAACCAGAATGCTAACTGTGTATTCCTCAGCAAGGTGTTCACAATGCCATAAAATAACAAAATCTCCCTCAAACACAGTTCTTGTTACCTACAACTTTTGAATAATTTTCAAGCACCAGCTGGTGGATCTTTTTATATAAAGAACACAAGTGTAGTTGCAGCACCATTTTCAACTCTACTGAAACAAAATGAAATGCCTTGGGGCAATGTCTCTACTTACATGTATTTTAAACCTTCCAGTAAGGATGTGCATGCTTATGTAACTAATATTAACTTTCTCTGATGCTTTTGTTGTACCACAGCAAAATTCTACTGGTTCTTGTAGCTTTTTGTACCTACTGAGTTGAGAAAGACAGCACGGCCTATGTTAATGGGTTGTAAATGGCATTGTTTAAGCTTGTCTCACAGCTCCACTAGGTTTTGATATGCTTTTCTGCCCTCATAAATATTTATACCCATCTATTCTTGACAGCTGAGGAAAGTCTGTCCAAGCAAGTCTTTTAGCCTAATCAATGCAAATTTATAGAAATTCCTTTCTGGACTGCTGAAGGCAGAGAAAGCCACTGGAGTGCTGCTGTGGTGGTCTCCATCCTAGCCACACATCAGCAGCAAACTCACTCTCTTGTGACATGGGAAGTGAGAGTGGGCCAACATTCATCACAGTCTGAATAAACTAAATGCTGGCAGTACAGAAAACTACTCTGCATCCTGCCATTCATTGTTAAAACTTTAAGGATTTAAAGCTCTAAATATGATCAATATAATGAATTGGAATAGCAGATCTTTACCAGATATCCTCTTCATCTGTGGAACAGTATGCCCTACTTTTTTCCCATATCATACTCTTGGTGTGAATATGAAAGTACTTATGGAAACTGTTCTGGGAAACATAGTGAATGGCTAGGAAACTCTGAACTGTAAGGGTCTCAAGTAGAAGCTGCCTTGTAATAAATTAAGGGAAAAAAATAAGAGGAACTTAATTTTGGATAGCTTACAACATACTGGCAGTATTGTGTTAGAAGGATAGCTAGCCTTTATCAGGGTTTTAAAGTTATCCAGCTATGGTAGGCTCTAAAAATAGTGGTAGAGGTGGTATAAAAGTCCCAAGGACTTTTACTCCAAGGAGAGGAGGCAGTGTGGCAGTAGGGGTAGCAGACTCCTGTAACTCCTAGCTCTTTTCCCGTTTCATAATGATGATCCAATATCTGTTGGAAATCAATGAGTTTTGAATGCCTTTTTGTTTGCAGCAACTTGAAGTGAGTTTGTTCTGATTAAATGTGTTCAGACGTAGCAAGTGCCCTCTGGGTGCTCGAGCACTGGTGAGAGGAGTAAAGGTAGGAGCAGCTGGAGACATTAGGCTAGCTGCAGGTTTTGCAGATGAGGGAGAAGAGATGGCATGTAAGCGAGCATGTAGGAGCCCTCCCCTCTGGCAAGATGTCAGGATCCATTTGGCAAACTGACTCTCAGCCTGAACGAGGGCTGAGCCTGCCTTGGAGAGCCCAGCTGAGGCAGGTGCTTGTGCACTTGGCAGCAGTTTGGGCTCTGGGCTTTGCTGTCTTGGGGAGGGGTCTGCTGGAAGCTGATAAATTGCAGTGACAAAGAGGTTCTTGTGCCTGGCGATGATGTTATGGAATAACTACAGTGTAAAGGACTGATTTCAGTGCATGTTCAGCACAGCTGGTACTGCATCACAAGGATTTTTCTAACGTACTTACGGCAGAGAATGTGTTAATGCCTGTCACTGTTTTCCTTAATGCAGTTAGGGATAAATCTTTGAAATAAGTTCCGGTTACTTAAGCTGTTTACTTCTGTTAGGTTCATTTCAAACTCACTGTACCTTGCTTATGTGACTGAACTACTTTAATCCCATGGATAACATTACACACGTATGACATGGTGGTTGTGATGCAGAAGGTCTGAAGACTGAAGCTGACAATCAGTACTGAAATCATTACTGTACGGGGTGTGATTTGTGCCATTTAATATGTCTAGTTCAATGTTTAGCATCTGGTCTAAACTGTAGTGCTATCCTTTCTCCTATTCCTATAGAGCCAAGGAAGAAAAAAAGATTGTTTGTCTCAAATAATTTATACTATTTAGATCTTTTACACATCTAATTTTAGAGTGTGGTGAATCATATTTATGGCAGCAGATATTTCCTTAAATTGATTAACTAAAGTATGTTGGAAAATTTAGTTGTCTAACCTAATAAAGTTAAATGACTCTAAATTGATCTTCATATGCAGGCCAACTGGTGTCTTGCAATTGATTTTGTTAAGATATGAGCACAAACGTCTAGCATGACACCTATTAACTGTTTGGTATTAATCTCCCCCTTTTTCTTTCTAAAATACATCAAAAAATCTTTCTAAATTTAATTTTCTAATTTTCACTGGGTGATTTCAAAAGCCAAAAAAAAATCTGAAAAGTTGGAAGAAAAAATTAAAGAATTCCAGGCTCTAAGTCTATTTACTCCTAATTGCAGCCTAAACAACTGAAGAAAAACAAGGAAAAGATTTTGATCTTAGTAAATGCTGCTTCTGTAGTGTACTTAAATGTGATTGAAATGATAATCTTGTGGTTTAAAAAAAAGGAGAAAAAACAATCAGCCAAACAAGTCTGTGAGCTATAGATATTTTGTATTTGGTAACTGGGTACATTTGATTCAAGCTCTCATTAGGCAATATTAGCTACAGAACATTTTCCGTGTGTTTTACATATATTTTGTGACGTGTTTTGGCATATGACCAGACAAAATAATAAAACTTCCATTTGGGAGTTCAGAATAAAATCTCTTTGTCAAAGCTTGTTTGCATTAATTCTCCTTTAGATTTAGCCAATTGAGTGATGTGGCTGTAATATGTAATCATTTTGCTTGCTTAAGCATGTGTGATATAAAAAATAGTGTTTATAGTGCAGTTGTCACATTGATGCACAAGGATGTGCTGGCTCAGGGCATCCATTGCTGACATCTGCATGGTTTCTCAGCTGTAGGTGTTGAGGGATATATTGTTAGCTAAGATTTTTCCAGGAGAATGAATCTTTAGAACCTTTAGCAATGTTCAGGCAAGTCTGAACTTTTGGTGTTCCAAATGGCCGGGAGCCATCATCTTTGTACCTTTAAATGGTGTGGGGGAATGGAAAGCTTATGAGTCTACTAATATAATAGCATGGCAATGGGATTAGTGTTGATCACTTTGTTCAGGAGAGAGGCTTGATTGAGGGTGATGTCTGGCAATATTACGTTAGGTTGCTGTGTAATCCACTCTGTAATAGCTGCTGTCAGCTTTGACTTTGGGCATTAATCACAGTTTGTCCTCCGCATGTACCCAGCTGGGGTTGAACACCGTGAGCCTTCCCTGCCCAGCTATCAGTGATTCAATATCAAATTCTACTCAATGTATCAGCAGTCCGGCTACATCAGGCTGTTTTCAATCACAGTGAAATGTGGAGCTAGAAAAGACCTCTATTCTTTATCTGTTTCCAAATACCTTACCAACTCTTAACCTTGACCTAGATTTGTGTAGCTCTCCCAGGAATTTGTTGTTTGTCCAAGAACAGCGCCTTGTACACGAAAATTCCTCGTGTGTGCTATACCTATCTAAAGTGAACAGCAAATGAGATTCTAACTCTGAAGGGTTATATTTTTATATATTAACTTATTGATGATGTGTTATCTGAGAATTTGACATACTGGTATTTTAATGGGGAACCAGTTTATTTCCAGCAGTTGTGTTCCTCGTGACTTGCTCAAAAAATTTTTCAATAAGATCCAAAGACATCTGATATCTCTTCTACTGAGACCAGCTTATCTTCACCACAACTTTGCATTTACACAAAGATCATTCCCCAAGATTTAAGTTAGTTACTTGCATCTCACTTATGTGAGGCTGTCTGAGGAACTGGGTGTACTTGTTCACTAGTTCTTTCCCCTTCCAAAAAATTATTATTCAGAGGGAAAGATAATTACAAGGTTGAAGATGAATGGTCTAATCCGCTGTCTTGAATTTTCTCATTTTCCTGCATTATTCATATTTTTTGGCTGGGTGTGGGAAGCACAAGCTGAATGCTGATTCCCATGCTGGCTGCTGTCTGTCCACTGCCACCTGTTTCTTTCCAGGAGAATATCTCAGGTGTGCACCTGTTCTTCAGCTCATGATTTAGGGGAGTTGCAGATTTGAGTCTCTTGTATCTTTTAATTGGCTTCCTACCATGTGCTCTTAAAGTCTGTGGAGCAAAGAAGTTTTCTGACTTGGAATGAATGCAGGCAGCTCTACTGCCTGGTGTCTATAAACCCTAGGGAACTTAGGGAGTTTAATCTGCTATGCCTAGGGATGAACTACATTTGTCTGTCACCTCTTGTCTGTTAATGCTAAAGTATTCCTGCTTGGCAGAATTGATCATTTACCCCAAGCTCTTCTGAAGAAAAACATCTTTCTTAGTATTTTAAACTGGGTTTTTTCTTGTTGCTGCTTGAGTTAGCAGCTCTTCAGACTCTGGTCTGTATTAGTTCCTCTGGCCAGAGAAACACTCTTTGACATCTGGGATTTGGATGAAAAAGGACAGGTTCAACTGAGAAATTGCTATAGAAATAGCCTCAGTAAAAGGTCCTATGGCCCCAAAGTTGATAATAAAGGGTAGAGTTCAATGCAAGACCACTGTAATATAAAAATTGAAAGCCAAAATTTTGGGGACCTGATAAAGTTGTCTCTGTTAGTACCTCAGTGATGGAAGTTGATAGGACTTTTACTCCTGACTCCACCTGGTATTTTTTGTAACTCTAAAACTGAATGACTTCAAGTGATTTTGCAACCTTTATTTTGCTATTTATGTGTTTTCTTTTAAGAGCAATTATTTTCAAGAATAAAACACACTTCTGTAATGTGACTGAAAAACTTCAACATTGTTTTGGGATTTATTTTGTTATTTTAACCCAACATAGATCAGAATTTAAAGACACTTATAAGATTAAATTCTTTCTTGAAGAACACTTCAAGCACAAAATAGCATGATGCTTTGGAACCTTCAATGAAAAGGTTAATGTAACAAATGCCCTCATAGTTAATGTTCTTTCATACAAGTTATGGCTTTATTGTATGGTCAGAAAAAGGTATGACAAAAAAACCAAGGACCAACATTGTTTAATTGGTGTTGACCTCTGTATTTATTTTGTAGCTATCTTTTTTAGTTCCCCTGGCAGCTGTAGCAGTAGGTACCTAAAGCAAATATAGTCTGGAAAACTGCATCCTAAAGAAAATATTAAACATCTAAGACAGAAACATGATGTGAATTCTGATCTGTGCCTAGAAGACGTTTTCACTTAATTGCTATTCAGATTGACTCAATTTAGAATGTTTTGTGCTGTTCCCAGTCTCATTCTTTCCACAGAAAGGTAAAAAGTAGATGGAAAGAGATAAGGAACGATTGATGAAAACTGGTAATGATATCTCAAAAGTAATTTGAATAGAATAATTGTAAGATTGAATTAAACAGGTATGAAAAAAACATGCCTGAGTCTGTTTTTTTGCAGGGTCAAGCAGTCAGAAGGATCAAGGTTTTTAAAATACCCAATGCAGGAGTAATGGAATAGGGATAAAGACAAAGAAATTTTTTATGGAAAAGGAAGTTGTCCAGTAGGTGATGAACAGAAGTTGTTAGTCAGTGTTCTGAGGATACATTGGTGCTGTAGTTGGAATCTGAAAGCAAAACTGTATTTGCATGACTATTACTTCACCAGGTGTTAGAGGAACAGTAATTGGATTTCCTTATTGGCTTTGAGGAGCGGTAAGACAACAAACGACTAGACTGTGACCTTACTGTATCTTCTTTCAGTTTTGAAAAGTAATCTAGACCAGTGTGGGTATCCTTATCTGTCATGCCATCTGCAGTGACTGTGCTGCTGCAGCCATCCTGCTTGAATCACTAGAGAAATGTTAGAAGTCCACATTATCTGTGCTAATGCTGTAAAAGTTCTGCTGGCTGCTGGCACTTGTCTGTCCCTGTGTTCTAATTCCATTCTCTTGGACGGGCAGGTTGAAGCTTTTTCTGCACTAGGAAATGTAAATTTCAGAGTTGTCATATTTATGACTTGTTTACATTTGCCAGATACTGATTATTTTGGGTTTTCTCCATATGATGCTTACTCTCTGTGCTTTCGAATTTTGATCCGCTCCTGTAATAAGCTAATTTCTCCTTTTCACTGTCTGTTGTCTCATGGGTCCAATTTTTGCTGTTTGTTTCTACTTAATGCTGAGTGGTTGTTCTTTCATTTTTTTTTTGTGTGGAGGTTTTAGTTTTTTTGTTATTACTGGAAGGAGTTTCTTGTGGTTTGCTTGTTTGTTTTTGTTTAGAAAGCCACCTGTTGGTCTGTTTGAATTCAGTTTGCTTAATGAAAAAAATTTTGTGGAGCAAAGTTCTGAATGATCCTTCCCTCCTCTGCCCTGTGACTTTGTCATGAGGAGCACTGCTGTTAGTAGTCCATTAAATATTAATGGCTCTCTTTGCAATTTCTCTCTAATGTGCTTTATTTTGGTACCAGTCCAAGCTGTGGAAATGAAAACCCCCTCGGGACCTTATGTAGAATGTAATTTGCTCTGCAGTTTTGGCTGTAAACATGATAATAAATTAGAGGATGTAATGAATATTCATTGAAGCGCACAAGGGTTTTCTTCACCAGTGTCTGCTTATTGGTTTCCCTACAAATATACCTGATGAGAGATGAGCACGGATGTTGGCAGCCCCAGTGGCTTGGTATGTTCACTGTGTGATGTTTTTGCCTTAGAAAAATATATTCTAGAAGTGGCCCTCAAAGTGTCTTGTCCTTGCAAAATTCATAGGAGAAAGTTACCCACCCCTTGGTGTTCCAGTCTGCTTAATGTGAGTTAACAAGTTTAAAGTTGTCAGTTAGCCTTGTAGATGTGTGCAGCATCACTGCCTTACTTATCCTTGTGGTGGGACTCAGGCCAATTTCTCTCACTGCAGTGAGAGGTGGCTTGACAATCTATTTGATGTGTTTTGTCAAGTTCTATTGTTCTGCAGGTTTGGACCAGGTCATAAAATTTAGATCATAGCAAAGGAAGAAAAAATTTTTCTGCATTTCAGTACGGTTTCATCCTTTTTAAGAAAACTTTTTCCACCTTTGGTACTAATTCTCACTTTAGTCCTTTTCAACACTGATTCTCTTTTGGACTAATTGGAAATTTACTGTTTATGTAAAGGATGAGAAAGGGGCTTGTCACATTTAAGTTAATTTATGTAGTTATGAGAGATTCTTAAATTCTAACTACTTCTAATCAGAGTAAACTGTCTACCTAATTATCTCTCGGTATATAACTATTTATTGAATATCACTAATAATCAGGCACACTTAATATACTGCACAGGCTTTGGATGAGAGAAGCTTCAGTTTAGGACAACTCATATTGTAAGTGGTCTGAAGCTTTTTGTTCTATCCATTTGCACTGAGTAACCACTATGAATCAGTTACCTTTTTTTAGTGCCTTCATTTAGAAATTGCACAAACCTTTTCTATAAAACTTTTTGGTTAAGTAAAAAGTTTTGATGGAGGATTTTTTTTTGTCTTTTTTTTTTTTTTTTTTTTTTTTTTTTTTTTAACGGCTTTGAGAAGTATACAAAGTCTGTGTTTTCATAGTCTATTGAGTAGTTTATTGGCTTGGGATATCTGAGAGAATTCAGGCAATCTCTGGTCTGATTGAGACAAAGCAGCACTTTGAATCTGGATCTGTCACAGCCTGATCACGAACTTTATTATCTGTCAGGCAATAGAGTGTGTATTTTTCCTTTACACTGGATCATTTGGAGGCACAAATAAAGATGAATGTTTTTCAGTCCAGAATAAGTGATTTCTTAGCTCTCTTTACTTGCTTCTTTTCCATTCAGTTTGATGCTTTTTGATGCTGTGCTTCTTCATGAAGGAATTCACACTTTATTACGAATTTCTGCATTAAAACAGTCCTGGTGTTGAGAATGTGCGTGCCACAGTGCTGCAGTGGGGAATGGCTAGAAAAACAAATAGTTCTTCCCCAAATGACAATATGGTCTCATTGGCTAGCTTCACTAAACATCTTGCCCATGTGTTTCCATAGGAAATCCAAAATAGTTCAGCAGGATGTCTTTCCTGTCTAACACCTCTTGTTACCTTTCAGATTTCGATACTTTCATGTGTCTTACTCTATCTTATTTGTGTAACTCCATATTAAGTCTCTGTTTACCCCTTTGCAATTAATTCTATTTATGTTTAGCTTGGTTAGAAATGCTGGCTGCTGGTTATGTAATTAGTGGTGTAACAATGTCACATGGTACTTATCAGTTCTTGCTGGTTATGCTGTTCCTGTTTCCTTATGCTTGTGCTCAAGGCATTTGAATATTAATTATGTCTTGCTGAGTTTGATTTTACTTCGAGTGCAACAGGTTTCTCTGCTTCAGAAGCACCAATAGTTCTCTGCTGGTGCTGGCAGAAAGAGCCTTTTGAAGTGTTTACATTTGTCACGCAGATGTCAATGTTGCTTATTTATTCTTCTGTCTCACTTGGTGGTGTAAACAGATCAGAGTATCGTGGGATTCCTCATTTGGAATGTTGACTCTATCAGAAATTTAAGATACCTTAATTAGGGAAATATTATTGCCTTTCTCAAAAAAGCTTATCCAATGATTTTTAGTGTATGATGACTTAGTCAATAACTCACCATCCCTTCTCTGACCAGGTAACCTCAGACTAGGTTATCTAAAATGGTCACTGCTGCTGTCATATGTGTAACTGACTTGTTACCATCCAAATGATGGGAAATAGAAATGATATCATTCTACAGTGTCTGGAATGCAGAATCCCCAACAGCAGCGTTAATGCAGAGTGTCTGGAAAGAACCTGACTTTCAACATTACAGGATTGCAACTTCAACAGCTGGGCTCTTCTTGAAATATGCTCACTACTGGTAACACTGTGCCTTGGCCTATAATAAATTTGGAAGAATTACTTCAGCCTCACCTTGTCAGCTACTTTATTCACTTGGTTAATAAACTTATTATACTGGACTAAAGATTAAAACTGAGTGCCAGTTTTCTGACAATTGTAATGTAGTGAGCTAGTGAAGAACCTGGCTTTGTCCAGCAGTCCTCGTGGCTGGTGATTTTGATGGACCCTGTTCTGGCAGTGCCTTGAGCAATGCCTCCCTCCTTCTCAGCCTGCAGGTCTCTTGAAATAAGTGCACACCAGAGCCCTGTGTGTTCTGCTGCTGATAATGCCCAGCTCTCTTCCCAAAAGCAGAATCCTCTGTACTTCTATCTTCTCATCTAGCTAAGCCAAATTCCCAAGCTGCAGATGTTGGAATCTTCAGCCACTTGGTTCCTGGATGCCCAGAAGGAATCCATGCAGCTCTCTGAGCAGTCTGGGCTGAACACAGCCCTCTCCCGAGAGCCCTGTGTACCGAGAGTATTTCTGGACTATTCTTAGTGTCAATGATTCTATCTTTAAAGCAATTTCTTAAAGTTCAAACTGTCAGTTCATGGTTAAATTATCTTCAAAGCAGCTCTACCATTAAATACAGATTTTTGTAGTCCCTATCTCTAGTTAGATCATCTTTCCTTTCTGTAGCTAATCTATTGCTAACGTGTCCCAGTATATGTATGTCTCGCCCTAATACCTGTACTGTGCTATGCTTTGCGATTTTTGCTGTCATAGTATATGATTTAAGACAAAGTTTGTTCAACATTGCATTTAAAAAAAAATGTAAGCTGCTAACAGTACTAACAGTTTAAATATACATTAAAAAAAGGTACTTTCCCAATGTCCTACCTTGTAGAGAAGGAAGACCCTGCAATAAAAGAGAAAACATGAAACCAAAAGGAGACTTTTGCAGAGACATAAGAGATGTAAGGTAAATTGGCGCTCGTACAAACAGCTTTGTTGCAATTGTAAGAACATTTTTAGTGCCTCTGGATATTTCTTATCACTAAACCATAAAATGTAGCTGCTTATTTGAAGTTTTAAAGTGGGTACTTGGTCTAATTAAGCCGTAGGAATTTATGAAGGCCAAAGAGGGACAGGTTACCTTCAGAGGAAATCATGTGAAATGGCGATAATATTATTAATAAAAATAAAAATAAAAAAAGTAAAAGCCAGGTGTACTCCAGATTCTGGATTCAGTTCATACTTCTTGTATGAAGACATATCATATGTGACTCATCCAAAGCTTATCAAAAAGAAATTATTAATACATTTGGATGTAGTATTTTCACTTGTCAGTGATAGGAAGTAGCTTTTACATTAAACTTCTCCGTGTCTTAGCAAGAGTCTGTGTTACTTGGAACTGACTGGGAAAAGGTGATAAAGAATGTGTGCCTATATTGGCCGGTCTTTCAGCTCGGTCAGATATGTGTGTTGTCATTAATCTGTGATTAATTAGTAGATGACTTTAATGTCTATGTATAGCCTGGGATATAAAAGGATTATGCTGATAAAATGTAAAGTATATGGTTTTGAGATTAAGCCCTCTTATTGCCACAAATTATATTTGATCTTCAGCTAATACTCTGGAAGAAATTAAAAAATAATAATAAAGAAACTTATCCTTTATCAAAATTCCTTCCAATATCTATACCTTTTTTTATTTTTTATTTGGCACATAGTTAGGAAAGGATGGTAAAATAACCTAGCAAGTTGTTTCAAGAGGAATGTGGAACACCAGGTCTCTGAAGTTCTTTGTAGACAAATTTATCTTTAGAACATTTGTGCTTTAGTGTGGGCACCTTAATTTTGAAGATGAAATTAAAAGAAGGGAAATATTTCATTTGTGAAAAACTTCATCACCAAGGATATTGGAAGGATCAAAATTTAGCTATTACTCTTAGTGGTTTTTTAAGTACTGTTGAAATTTATTAAAAATCAAAATCTTTGATAGTTTACCTAGTTAATGGTTTTGTGGACAAAAGACTTTAGAACAGGCTTTAAGTTAATCCACAGTGAACTTGTTTTTCCTGATTTTCTTTTTTTTCTTTTTCTCTCATTTTTTCTCTTTTTTCTCTGTCTCCCTTAATTGATAATTCTAGAAACTTGAGAACTCTGCAGTTGTCCATTATTTAATTTTCCCAAAGCAATATTGAAAATGGCAGCACACCAGAGACTGTGGATAACTTGATAAAATTTATTTAAAAATGACATCTCATTGACTTTTCACCATTCCTCATTACCTGTCTCTTTTCTTTCTTCGAGATATCAGAACTAATTATTTTTACAGAAAATTGTGTGCACATTTAGCTATCAATTATTTTTCTACTGCTTCCTGGCTAAGAAATTTAGGAATGAGAATCAAAAAATCAGTAAATGTTGTCTTGTTATTGTGATTATCACTCACTTATTTAAGGAAAAAAAAGGACTTTTTAAAATTAGGAATGTATTAATTTGCTTGTGATCACAAATGGAGAAAAGAAGTTTCCAGTTAGAATTTAAAACTACTGTTCCGATACTGAGTACAGAAATATAAGTGAAAGCTGATTTGTACAGATTATAGTACAAATGTATATAATTTTTTGCCTTTTTATTTCTGTTGAATTGAGAACTAGGACCTTTTCACAGGATTACAGAAAATGGACGCAGTTTTACCTCTTGCATTAATGGCATCCATTAACTCTTCAATTATCAGAATAACAACGGCTGAATATATAAAGCAAGGGCCAGCTATGGTGCCAAAATAAATATCTGGGAAAAAGCTATATAGAACTATATAATTATTAAGGAATAATTCAGATCCAAGAATGACTGTGTTGAATGACCTAGTACTGCATATTCCCTTTGAAAAGTGACAGTAAAAGTAGGTATTTTTGTTTATCACACATCCACATAAAAAGTTCTTTTGCAAGTTAATGACCCTCTGTCTCCAGCAAGGTTATAACCACTGGAGTTTGATTCCATAAATGAAACTTAATTAGATATGAAGCTGCATGAGTCAGAACAGAGTCCAGCTGGCTCACTCGACTATAGAACAAACAGCAATGAAACCAATAGAAGCTTTTGTCAACAAATTCATTAGTGGAGACTGTGCTTGCTAAGAACAACCATTTTTTAATATTTTTTTCCTTTTATATTAAAACCTTCTCTTGGACTTTGAATTAATGTGGAGAATGGATCATAATGCTTGATGCAATGCTGTTTAAAGCATATTATGATCCCTAATGAGTTGCTCATTGACTTCTCATCACATCACTTTTGTTCCACCAGTGAGGACAGAAAAATGCTCATTTTGGTAATATCTATTCCTTGCATAAATAGCACAGGACAAAATGTAACTGTTGACACTGCTTCCTGTTCATCACTTGACTGTCTTTGCTCAATTATCTCAGCAGCTGGATGAATAGGATTCAAGGTCTGGTTTCCCTATTTTGCATTAAATATAAAAAAGATAAATGGAAGTTTGATTAGAAGGATGGCTCCTGTATATGACAGTCGAAACAAGAAAGGACTTTGGTAGTTACTCTTCTGTTCTGTATGTTTAGGCCAGACTCTAAAGGTAGATTCTGGGGTTTTAGCCCCACTTCATACTACGTGGTAGTTAATTTTTACTGTGTGTTCAATTGTATCGAAGATTTTTTTTTCCTATCTTGTTTCCCTTTTCACGTGGTTTTNCCAGCCTAGTTGGGAGGCTAGTGGTTCTGGAGGAGATAGTGTTAAACAATTGGAATAGATAATTTAAAAAAAAATTTTAAAGATTTTCTTTTTCTTTTTTTTTTTTCTTCTTCTAGATGTTTAATGGAAATTAGAATTCTACTGCTGTGTTGGTGTCTACTAGAGACTTTAAAATAGAAGAGACCAAATCAATGAGTGTTTAGGAGAGGGGGGAAAAGAGCAAGGGACTTCCCTGTGAAGAAATTTTTTTGGGGAAACATTGCAGAATGGATTTCTGCTGCATTTTCTAGTGGTATGGGCAACAGTGATGAGGAAAACCAAAAAAAGATAATTCAAAGGAACAGAAAACCTCCAGTCTAGAAATAAAATCTTCTGTCTTGACAAAAAAGCAGTATGTTTCTTCTTCCTGCAATGCTAAATTTGCTGCGAGTTTATCATCTTCCTCACTCTTTCTACAAACCAATGAGAAGTCTGCTTGCTTGTGGTGGTGGTACCAAGGGCAATGTAAACAATGTTTTAATTCGGTAGGCTGTTACTGCAACCTTCCCTCATTTTCCTTGGGAAAATGAGGAATAATTTGTGGATGTTGGGGGGTGGGGTGGGGGGGTTATGCATCACTCTTTACTTGGATTCATATCAACATTTTCTTGCAACCGCTATTGAGAATGGAGTGCAGATAACAAAGCAGGTATCAGGTACATGCTGTATTTTGCATTTAAAATCTTTGTATAATAGAGTTGGGATGGGCAGAACTTGCTGGGTCTACTGTTAGGTAGTACCAAAAATAAGGATAGTGGAAGTATGAGGAAGGGGAAATGCACATGGACACGTTTCATGCTGGGACTAGACTGCGTCAATAAAATGCCAGAGCTGGTATATCAGATTGTGTTTCTTGGGTATGTTAAAAGAACTGTGAAGAGCTTAAGGTTATATTTTGTGGTCTTTATTATAGTCCATTCTTAGCTGAATCTGTGTTCCTACCACCATTGTTTGACCACAAAATTTACCTGTAGAAGAAGGGAAAAACTAAAAAAAGCAATAACAAAGTGCTGATGTTCTAGTTGTGAAGACAAGAAATTCCCTGAATTTCAATATGGAAATCTAGATGGATCCTGTTGTTGTCATCATGGCCTAGTGAAGGAATTAGCAATAAATTATCTTCTGTAATCCATGATATAGCTATAGAGTGCATCTGCCCATGACTTCTGAGTACATCTGGTGCCAGCAAGAGTTGGATGGGAATGTTGAGAGTAGGGTGTGGTTTGATGGGGTTCTCTTTTGTTTTGAGGCATGTTGGGTACAGGCATCTTCTGTAATGCAACTGCTGAGTTATTGGAAAATTCATAAAGATTAGCCCAACTTCTAAAAAATAAAATACTATTGGTGCATATATCATGAACATATTGTATTGTCCCAGAATATGATTTAATGAAAAAAGAATAGGCAAGGTGTAGGGAGAGGAAGAGGCGGTTGTGTTCATCTGTGTAATTGAATGAGGTCTGGTGCTTTTGACCTGATTAAATAGTCCACTTTATCTCCTTCTGCTGTTGGCCTCTGCAGTCATAAATAATCCTTGGGATCTGCACACTGACAAGGTTGCTGCATGCAATGGATTTCACGCCCTTGCTATAATCTGAGCATGTGGTGATGCCATACTGTATGTGTGTAGATATGTATGAAATTTGAGGGAGACTACTGACTTTTGATATGCAAAATATAAGCAGACTAGTCAGATTTTCATTTTATGCCTTGCAAGTCTTGAGCGTTATCTCTATGACAGCTTAAGAAAGATTTAGTAAATAACTTGAACAGCACATAAAAAGGACAAGTTCTTGTTTCTGTTTTTGTTTTTTAAGCTGTATTTAAACCCCATATTTATAAATCTTTGTGCAGTTGTAATACAGAAGTGACACTGAAGTCTGGTCTTCTGCTGCTAAGAAATGAGATCTTCCACCCTTGGAAGGGAAGAAGAGATGGAATTTGGGTGCTTTTTGCAGATTAGATTTTACAGGGCAAAATTCGTATTGGCAAATTTAGTTCCTCTCAAGCACTTAACAATGGCAAATGTTCCAAACCTAGATTAATATTCTTTTACAAAGTCTTTTCTGTAATGTACCTCCCACCTTGACAACCTGCTTAATCTCTCCTGCCCAGAGGACATTGTTCTTCTGCAGTCCAGTGCCTGTTCTATCCAGCTGCAATAGATGGGCAAGTCATATTCTGGTCTAGTGTTGAGAGCTTTTATGGAATTTTTCTGTGTGTCAGGCTGTGTCTCTGTGACACAGTAATTGGAGAGATACAGGAACCTTTTTTTGGTAGATACTGTGGAGGATTAAAAAAGTTAATGTAAAAGTGCTTCCAGATCAAAGATTGATTTCTAGAAGGCAGCAGTAATTTCAGGGTCTAGCAGGTCATTTACCCTAACTCACCTGTCTACCCCACAACTGTGTACTTACAGATCTGCAAGTTCTGATACACTACTTTTTCATTTTGACCCCATTTTATTTCTCAGCCATGCTGGTGCACCTGAATTTTGCCAACGCCACTGTAACATTCAAAAAACCAAACACATTCTATGAATTGTACTTTGAATTTTTTTCAAAAGTACTGTTAATCGGCTTCAGAGGACATTATGAATGTCACATTAACAGCTGCAGTAAGTTTCTGTTGCTGCATTGAACAAATAATTGCTTTGACTTAGCTGGACTTACTGCAGTTTGCATCAGTTGAGAATTTCACTGTAGCTGGAAGCAGCAGTTCTGGTGATTGCTTTGCTTTTCTGCTTGTACATAAACGAAGCACAAGCTTGTATGTATTCTTTTTATTAAATTTATTCTGCTTATATTTTGCAAGGTAGGTCTTACTGAATGCTGATGAAAGCCACACCTGTCTGCTAAATTAAGAACAAAGAATATAGTTTATTTGCTGTTCATCAAAATCAGTGTTTCCCTTGGATGAAAGCTTGTGTCTACTGCTGCCAATGACAGCCACCTGCAAATGTCTGACAACATAATCTAGACACTGGTAATATGCTGCAGAATAGGAAAGGAGCAGGAATTGCTGTACTCCAGATGGAATAAACCCACAAAAACTGTAGTGCTAATGAGGCAGATGACCCCATGTGATGAATTTTCTTTCTCTTCTACTCTGTGAAAGTGTTGTAATGTAGACATTTCCAGGTCCTTCTGTACATTGCCTCCTCTGCTTATGCAAGAGTAAATGCTGCACAGAATCATAGAAAACTGCTAAATTATTCTAATCTACATCTTTCTTAGAGCAGGGAACTGCTCTTTTAAATATAGTAATTTAAGCAGAAAAGAAGCATAATGCTGATGTTCTGATATTTCAGAATGTGTGACAAATTGCTCAGCTTAAGCTGTATGTTTAAATATAAAAACCCCTCAACTTACTAACCTAAGCAGGTCAAAAACCAATGACTTTGCCATCTTTTAGTACATGCAAATGAGTCTCAGCACTACTGTTCTATGTGAGCGCTAGTGAAGTGGCCATTTCCATCAACAAGAAACTTACCACTTGTAGCATAACAGTGTAATGTTGCAGATAACTTCATCCTCCACAAAATTGCTGTGACTGAATTTGCAATTGATTGATCCCAGTGATATCAAGTGGTGTACTTGTGGTAGTGAATTTAAGTTGAAGAACTTAGAGAATCAGCTGCATTGAATACTTGAAAAATAGGAATTCAAAGCAAAGTTCAGAGCTAATACCTTATATTTTAAAACATGGAATTTTAAAAAAAATGATTACTTTTGCTATTAAACTGTTTTGAAGTTTTTCCAGTATAAAGAAATATGATGTATGTTCTTGTGAATGTGATTATTTGGTTCAGAATAGAAAAAAATGCAAAACAAAGGGCTGAATCCTTTTTTCTAAAGTCCAAGTAAAAAATAATGGTGATAAAAAACGTTTAGAAGAACTCAGCTACTTTGTGCTTCCATGTGCATTTACTGGTGTCTGGCTGTTTTCATCTTCTGAAGTGCCTTGTTATATTAGCAGGAATGATCTTTATCTCATTTTTTATCCTGACAAGGACAAATTATGAAAAAATGTTTGAAACAAATGATATAAACTTTATACAGAGAAATTACTGTTTTTCAGTTACAAAGGTAGCCTTATATTATCCTGAATAACAACAGGCTTTTTTATGAAAAACTATGATCAATCCTGTACAGTGGAAATGTAGCTGAGGTTAATTATGGGGCAGGGATCATGGAAACTATAATGAACCATAGTGTTTATAATGCTGAAAACATCCCATTCAAAAGACAAATATATTCAAAATATTCAGGAAGGAAGGTCATAAAAGAAGTGCTCTTCTTTTTGTTGATATTATGGAGGGGCTTGCTATGGTTTTGTTTAGTTTTCTTTTCAAACTGTTGTGCTGTATTTATGGCAAACTCAGTGCAGTGTCTCCTCACAAGACGCGCCCCGATGGCTTGATGCTAGAATTCTTCAGTGCTGTCTGAGGTTCTTTTTGTGTTCACATTGTAAAAGAAATGGAAGGAGAGTGAGTGGAAAATTAATGTATCCTCGTGAGCCATTCAGCCTGCAAGTAAGGGGAGCTGTGTCCACTAGTTGAACAAGATTAGGGAACAGACATGGCATATAAAACATTTTGTTTTGCTTGGTTAACTCTCAGATGGATTTGTTCCAGCATCTGAAAGATGCACAGGAATTGGTAGGGTAGAAGCAGTGGGTTGATTGCTACTTGACAGGTTTTATGTCAGCTTAAAGCAATGAACTACAGTGCTTGCACTCTTGAGCTAAGACTGACATGCAGCTGAAGGGCAGCCCTGCTTTTTCCTCTGCTTCTACCTGTTTCTAGTGTTGCTTTTTTGTCTATGTTTGTGTGTGTACGGTGGTGATGCTTTTTTTTTTACTTTATGTAGCTGCACAAAATAATGAAATACTTGCTAATCCAGTAGTGGATTAATTTCCAGCAAAATTGAACTTGCATGTCTCTGCATCGTTAATGTTTAGCTTGCAGCTAAGTACTAACCTACTAAATATATGATTTGTTGATCTAAGGTAATTATGAACCCATTTTTAAAGACAACTTGCATCTCATTTCTCTTTTAATTTTTGAGATGCAGGCTTTGTAAGGGATGGTCACACCTAGGAGGAGGTAATAACTTTTGGTCCTAGGACTGACAAAGAGCTGTTGATGTCAGACTGCTGCTTTACTACCTTGCCTAATGCCAGGTACTTCATCCCAGTGAATCACTGATATCACCAACATGAAGAGTGCCTGGTGTATCCCTAACATGCAATCCAATGAAGTTCTGATTTAAATGTCTTATCTGCTTCTTATGTAAATGACGTAGGAAGCTATAAAAACAGATGGCAGACTTGATAACAAAGTCCTTTCTAATTTTTGTCACCTACTGTCAAGTTTATGGGCTCCTGAGTGTCACTTCCATATATTTCATGTTAACTTGTGTTGAAGAGGAGCTCCACACTCTTGTGCTGTTGGATCTTCACAGTTTAGTTTAGCTGCTTGTTAATCTGACAAGAGTGCTCAACATTTCATTTAGTAATTCCATCTCTGTTTTTCTGAGCTGCTCCCAGTGATTCTGAGGTGGGAGGCATACATTAGAGATCTTATGATATGCATATTAAAGATTTTAAGATTTTTTTTAAACAATCTGGACTGTGCATGGTAATGAAATAACACTTTCATTTAAGCTGTAGTATCAAACAAATAATTCATAGTGAATTCCTGACCATAGAGGTTACAGATAAAGGAGATGTGTGTGTACACCATCTGAAGGAGCATAATAAAATCTGTGAGTCATGTCTATCTGAAATGCACAATATTTAAATGGCAAGCAAAACAGGGCTATTTATGAACTTGTAACTGAAGAGCTTAGAAGTTCTGATGTGTTTTCATGAAAATGAACTTAATTCTTTTTCCAGCTAACTTTTATCAGTTACTGATTTGGTTATTAAAATATTACATCTGGTTTACATAGTGTTAAACATGCACTTTTTGAAGTTGGACCTTGCTGAAGACTTACTGACCTTGAAGAATACAGACAAAAGGGTAGTGTTTATATTTTGGTGCCAGCAGTGTTGGCTGAAACTAGGTGTGCTGAAGTGGCTGGTTTTGAGTGTAGCTTCTGGGTGAATGTAGCTAGCCAACAGGATTTGCAGGGAATCGGGTTGAAGGATGTTTGGAAGGTCTGAGAGGCTTGTTTGGATGCAGGTTTGTGCTCAGTACAGTTGTAGCATAAATCTAGGGCATGGCTTCTGTTTGCAATTTGTGCAATATTTCTTGTTTTGCGGGGAAAGTGGGAAGTGGTGGCAGGATTGTTTGTTTGTTGTTGTTTCCCCCCTCCCCAAGGAATAGAGGCTACTCTAATGATTGATGTACTGTATAGTGGTATTGTATATAGGCTTCCACTTTCTGACCTATCATGCCAGGATATATACCCAGAAAACACATAATCCTCACTTGAATTTGTATATTTAAGTAAATACAAGAAGTCTTTTCCAAGAGAGTGACGGTAGGAGAAATTGTTCTGATGGATTTGAAGCACAGCTTTCTCAGAGAACAGATTGCCTGTGACTTGTAGGTGAGATTTAATGAAGACTGGTAAAAAGCTAAATAACTCTCAAAAAACTCGACAGCCCCCTGCCCTCAACATTTATAGATAAATGGATCACTCAAGAGACCCCAGGGGAAACATGAAAATTGCCCCAAATATTCTGGATCTCTTTTCTGCTCAATGAATAGAGGATGACACTTAATGTGAATCACTGACAAGGCAGGTGCACATGGGGTGCTAAGGTATTTTGGTTCCTCTTTTGTGGAAGAATGGTGCTGTACAACTTGTGATTTCTGCCAAGCATAAAGGGAAATTGTGGTCAAAAATGAGTCTTCTAGATACATCAGAACCTCTCTAAAATCATGACTTTGGTACTGAGGGTGTATACACTGGGCTAGAACACAGAGTCAAAAGGAAGAAAGGCAATCATCATCCTGCCAGAATATGAAAAGAAATCATGTAACTGCTAAACTCAGTGCTAGGAACCCAATTATTCTTCTTCCTATTTTTAAGATTATTGGAATTGCTCATTTCTAAATTTAATCTTGACTAAGTGGTAACTAAAATACGACTAATTCAGTCCCTGGATTTGAAATGTGAAAAGAAAATATTTATAACCTCATTAAGAAAGACTAAGTAGGTGAAAAAGAAACGAAGTTGCAGTCACATAAAATTTTCCAAATTCCTGGTAAATAGGAGCAAGTGTTCCAGAATATTTACATGTTCACAATATAAAATGTAAACATAGTTCCTATTTCCTATTGCTGAATCACACAAGAAAATGGACTATTCAGTTCTTTGTTATCTGTAAATTGATGAGTGGAAAATGCTTTAACATTGATGGTTTCAACTTCCATGTCATATGTTGGAGACGTTATGTTGCCAGTGGTGCGTGGTCTCCCCTGCCCTCCCAGCTCAAAAAACTTTAGCACTTGTATGGACTTGAAGTCCCATGTTCAAAACCCTTACATGCAATGTAAAGAGTTTTATAGTGTGCATAAATCGAATGGAATAAAACATGACAGAAGTAAAAAGTGTATGTTGTAATAGGATTTTGACTTATGTGCGAAAAGAAAGCTCCAAACCAATAGAAATCATGCCAGATTCTCAATGCAGCTAGGTACAGCTGGAAACATATGAGAGTCCTGAACTAGGAGAGGGGATTTGGAGAGAAAACTGATGCTCGGGAAGTGCTTTCAGGATGTTTTATGCTTATGATCTTCAAGAGCATGATTCATGGGTCAAAACAAAGTTTGTAGAGAAAATGAAATTTTAAAAATAAAAAAAAAATCATAAATAATTTGTACGATTTTTAGGAACTACAAATGGAAACATTAAATGGCACAGTGAAGTTCCTTAGAGTAATAGACAAAAGGATGATGTATAGAGTTTGTGTTTAAAATGTGTATAATATTAATAGAATATATTTAATATTTTTATAAACAAGCATGTATGTCTTGGGGAAAAAAGGAAACATAAGAAGATATAAATCTAACAACATAGAACCAGTGGTACTACCAATAATTCAGGAAGGAAAAAATGCCTTTTTTTTTGGAAAGTAATAATTCATATAGCTAACTGATAATTCTTTTCCGTTTTGCTAGTAGTCTCTGTTGAAGCAGAATATTTTTAATCTTTGATTTCCATAAGGGTATTTGGATTGAATTTCTGGCAGATATTGTAAAACTTATCTGGACAAGTCATCTGTAACATTGGTATAGCCTAAATCTTGGAGCATTAGGGAAATTCCAGAGGAAGGTTGATAGTGTTGTATCAGTGATTAAAAAGAACGAAGAATGGATGAATGTTCAACCTAAGACCTGCATTTTAAGTATAAAAAGTGATACAATTATTTCTAATCAGTAAAATAATTTTTTAAAAGCATAATCAGGGTAGCTTTTTATTTTTAATTAAATTCCAAGTGTATTTGATATTACTTTAAGTTAGAGCCTTTTCAGTTCGAAATCTCATACTCACTCATTAGTCCCAGATGAGACTTGCATAATCTCTCTGGAATGCATCCTGATCTGCAGCAAATGAGATTTGTAATTAACACAAAGTTAAGAGTTGTGCAAGGTATGCAGAGCTATGTCTGAATCCTGGCATTTTAGAGACCTTAGGGGAGTGAGGTTGGGATTCACACTCTGTGCTCTCTTCTTGACTGCAGTTTTGGGTTAGAACTTTAAGTTCAAGGATCAGTAGGTTCTTCTACTGGAAGTAAAAGTTCAGTAAAGTGTTTATTTCTCCTTGCAGGATGTAGTTGATGTAGTAAAGATGGTACTTTTGGTTTCTGAGGGCAGCTGCTCAGGTGTCTTGGTATTACAGAAATATTTCTGCTGAAGTCCCTCGGGAATCTGTTCCTGGCCCCACACTGTTTAATGTTATTAACCTGGAGGAAAACTGTACAGTGGTTATGATCTCTGGTGATGTGGAGTAAAATAAGCAGTTTTCAAGAATCCAGTGAAAGTAATGATATTCTTAGGAAGCCAAGATACAATTTATGAGTTGGAAATTAGCAGAATTAAGCGCTTCCCCTGTAAATACAAACTACTTGCAAAATTAAACATTTAGAGTCTGTAATAGTAAATGATCCAGAAATGACAGTGCAAAAACACTGCCTAAGCATGTTCTGCTGTAAAATAAAAGGTGGGGGAAGACAAGAGAATAGGGAAGAAATCTATTCAAATAAGACTTGAAGTGCCTTTTCAGTGAGGAAAACATGGATGAAGGCTGCCACCAGGCAACAGGAGAGAAAACTAATGAAGCAGCTGTGAAAAACATGGCAGAAGACTATTTGAGACTATTTACCGAGAAAAAGGTTGTGACAGGAAGATAATATTTTGTATGCAGTGTATTGAAGCATCTGTGCTTCTGGTTTTGTTCTTGTTTGTATAAACATTTGGCATTAGGGCGTGTGGTTTCATCCTACTTGAGAAAGGATAAAATGAAAGCTGATGTTAAATTCCTTAGCTAAAGTATTGGAGTTAAAAAGTGCTACATTTGAAGTTGTCATTCCTGCATCTTGTTGGTAACATGCCTCAGTTTCTTCATCTGAATAAAAAAGCTATGAGGGTGTTTCTGTAAGAGATTGTGTTCAGTTTTGAAATACTGAAATGCCGTGAGATGCTTTTAAAAAGATATTTCTAGAGCTAAATTAGTACTGTGATGATGAAAGAAAAGCATGTATAATCTGAGATGTTTCACCATTGTGTATTTTTCAGGATAGTTAATTTTTAAAGAGAAGGATGAGGCTAAAATCTATCTTTATTGGGTAAGCTTCATTAAAGACATGCATATACCCCATCAATAATGAGAGTCTTGGTCTCCATGAGCTTCCTTGTCTATTCATTTTTCTTTCCCACCTGCACTCACAATGGTGGCTGTTTGCTCCCACATACATTCAACAATGCGTCATTTGTAAGCTGGCCCTCATTCATTTCATCCCCGTTTGAAAAGCCTGACAGAAAACCCTGTGAAAAGCCTTTCAATGCAAATGCCAGTTTAATGACTTGGTTCATTCAGCAGAGGGTAATCTGAGATAACTTGACTTGTCCTCGCTGCAAATACAAGAAAATGTTTTCATAAAGCCTTGGACGTGTCATGTTTTTTAACAAGATGCTTTCAGTTTGCAAACAGAATCTGATGGCTTTAGTTTTTTGGATAAATGAAATCTCAGGATTTTTCTGCATTGTCAACCTTCCACACCTCTGCTTGCACATGAGGGTTCCAGTTGCCCTTGCTCTGCATTCTCTAAAATTCACCTACCTTTGTAATTTCCTTCATTTTCTTGGCAGAGCAGCAGTTCTCCTTGAGGAGAAACCATTGGCTCTTTCTGAATATGTTTAAATATAAAATTATTGGGAAATTACAAGTGTAGCTACTCTTGTTAAAGCCAAAGAACAAACATTTATTCTGTTTCAAAAGCCTGCATTGTGGCTTGGTCTTGGGACATGTTTTCTTCTTAAATTAATTCTCATTTCTAAATCATTTGTTTACTGGATTTGCTCACAAAAAGAGGAGACCAAAGTTGTGATAACTAAATAATGGATCTCTCTAGGCAGCATGTGTGTATTTGGAACAGAATTTGAAGACAGTGTTTGTAGCATGGATGTTGTAAAACAAATTACTGACTTTATTTTCTGCATAAGTTTAAAAAAAAAACACATTAGAGTTATTGGAAACCTTTGAGGAACTGACTAGGGATAGAATGAATGGGACTTACACAGAGTATGATAATTTATTAAAATTAATCATGACAGCAATTAAGAGAGCAGCTGCTTTTTCTGTAGATTGTTTGACCAAGATTATGAATATAGCAGTGGGATGTCTTTTCTGTGACAGACTTCTATGAAACAAGAGGATAAATTTCTTATTTCAAGTTTGACCACTGTTCTTAGTGTTGCAAAAGCAATTCCAATATAATATTAATTTCAACTGTTTCCTCCACTTGCACATTAGCTTTCCACAAACGGTATTAAAATATTTTAAATGGTATTCTGTCTTAATATGATATTTGAAAGAGATATTTAGCTAATGTTTTGGATCTGATGGATACCATCAAATCAGTAATGGAATGTGCCCCAAGAGTGCCAGACTTGGCCTTTTCTTGTTGCTGCTGATCAGTATTAGCCAGAGGCCACTTGTTTTGGCAGTAGCTCTTCTAAGTGTGTAAAATCAGATTGGAATAGTGGAATAGACTGAATATTCTAGAAAGGAGTAGAAGAGTGAAGAAAACAAAGCAACTCTAGTGTTATCAAGTTTCCTCTAAGTCTTTGACAACTCATTCTTTATTGAGCTGTTCTTAAAATCAAAAAAAGGCACAGTATTTTAGGTGTCATTTAACTAGGATTATTTCTTAGTATTCTAATACATGGTAGTTGCTGGTTTCAGCTGGCATGGAGTTAATATCTTTCACAGAGGCTGGTATGGGTCACGGTTTCAGATCTGTGTTGAGCACAGGGTTGATAATACAGAGATGTTTTTGTTACTGCTGAGCAGGGCTCACACGGAGCCAAGGCCTTTTCTGCTTTCCATACTGCCATGGTGGTGAGGGAGCTGGGGATGCATGGGAGGTTGGGAGGAGACACAGCCAGGACAAATGGCCCAAAGTCACCAAAGGGGTGTTCAGACCATATGGAATCATGCTCAATATGTGTGGTGGGGGGAAGAAAGAGAAAGTAGGGGATGTTTGGAATGAAGGTGTTTTGTTACAAGTAAGGGTTATATATGCTGGGCCCTGCTCTCCTGGCTGAATGTCTGCCTGTCCATGGGAAGCAGTGAATTAATTAATTCCTTGGTTTGCTTTGCTGAGGCTTAGCTCTTGCTTTCTCTATTAAATTGTCTTTTTCTCAACTCAAGAGTTTTCCAGCTTTTATCCCTCTAATTCTCTCCTTGACTTCAGTGGGAGTGGCGGAGTGAGTGAATGTACTTGACTGCTGGCTGGGGCTAAATCATGGCTGGTGATTAGGTAATTACGTTCTTTATATTTATGGTGCTTAGCCATATGTGCTGGTAACTAATTCTTCATAACCAGGTGATCAGTTTTCTCAGTGTTACTGAGAGGTAGACTGAGTCAAAGGTTAAGCTATTAGCCTAAATCTTGAGGGAGCTGGTTTTGGAAGAAGTAGCAGTTTGTGTTTCTGTGGCCAGAAACCTAAACCTCTCTTATGAGTCAGCCTGTCTTGAAAAATTGGTGGGAGACACACCTCCATCTATACCAAGCTCAACTTCAAAAGCAGCCCCACTGAAGATCTTCAATTACGTGTTTCTGGTAGAAGATTCAAATATGAGCTTCTTGAATGAACTATTCACCACTACAAATACCCTTTGAAAATTAGTACACAATGACATATAAGCTCAATTACCTTGAACCTCAGTGGTTCTATTCTGTGCTGTAGTAATTATATTAGGATGAATAACAGAGCATGTACCACAGTAAATACCCATGGATCATGCTGTGCTTTTGTGTGCTGTTTGGTTGCCCTTGACACTCACGAGCACAAATGAAAAATGGAACGCTGTAACCTCTACTATTAAGAAGGTGGAGGAGAGGTGTGTTAGGAAATACCATTCATATGATTACTAGCAGAAGCATTTGACAAAATATATTACATATAATAGAAAAAAAGTATTGATATTAAAAGCAGCAGAGTATGTTTTAAACTTAATCATTCCAATATGAACATATACTTTTTGTGGGTGGATGGGTGTTTCAGGAATTTTTTTTGTGTGTTTGATTTTGTTTGTGTGTTTTTTATGTCATGCAGTGTTTAATTGTTTTTCCACTGGACTGAAGGTGGGCTCACGTGACTTTCATTAACAAGTGATCTGATGGGGTATTGATCTAGTATAATTTGTTTTATTAAACTATCTTGCGTAATTTAGAAAAATCCATGTCTTTTTGAGGCACAAAATTATACTGCCATGTGTGGAAGGAGAAATAGCTGACTCAAATGGTTCATTGACTGAACAGATAAATTTGTCCTGACCTGTCCAAAGTGAGAAAGCAGGCTACAGTGATAGCACCATAAATAGTGACTTTTAGGCTTATAACTTTAACTTGGTGTTGGAATTCAATCTCTTTTGCAGTACACACCACTGAGATTGCTCTAGTGTAAGGCAAGGAATGACCCCTGTGACTGAGCTATTGGTGATGTGAAATGTAATGGATCTGAATACTTGAAGTCTGTTTGACCTTTACTAAAGCACATCCTGTGTGATCTG
Source organism: Mixornis gularis (assembly GCA_003546035.1). Lineage (NCBI taxonomy): Eukaryota > Metazoa > Chordata > Aves > Passeriformes > Timaliidae > Mixornis > Mixornis gularis. Next base: position 206,314 of record QVAJ01000556.1, on the reverse strand, counting down.
GATGGGCAGCAGGCTGATACCAGAGCCATATATAACTATTGTCCTTCTGCTACCTCCTCCTTGCAGACTCTAAGGCTAGGCAGATTTGAATTGGGCAGCTGGCATTTATCAAAGGGTAGGTGCCTGTAGGTATCTACATTTATGAGAGGGGAGTATGTGTTACAATGAAAACTGAGCAGGAATGCTGTGTATTTGTTCTTGTCTGGCACAAATGAGAAATCCCTGTGGTAAGTGTCCCTGTCCTCATTTTTCCTGTTTTTTTTTCTGAATAATACCTGGTACTTAAACCAAAACAAATGCAGCTATTAATCTAAATAAAATGATGACAAGGCTAGAAGATTCACTATGTGAGTCTTTAAACCCCCCAGGAACAGGAGAATGACTCAAAGATTTAAAGACCTTGTCATCTAATCTGGCTATTATAAATTGATTTTAATTGAAAAATATATTGGATTCTAATAATAGTTCTGAGGCACTTTGCATTTTCTGGTTTTTTTGGTTTAGTGAGAGGATGCTATGATACATATTTCAGAAATATAATTTCACTGAGCACTCCTTACAACATGGGATATGCAAATGCTGGACTTCAGTCTGGACCACAAGTAAACTTGTTACTCATCCTTACCAGTTTCTCAGATGTTCCATTCTTCTGTGACAGCCTGTATTTTCCTGTCTTAAAATCCTAGGATCATAGAATATACTATATTGGAAGGGACCCATCAGGATGATTGAGTCTGACTCCTAGGTCTGCTCAGGACATTCTCAAGAATACTACGATATATCTGAGAGCATTGTTCAAATGTTTCTTGAACTCAGACTTGGTGATATGACTTCCCTGGGGAGGCTGTTCCAGTGCCCAACCACCCTCTGGGTGAAGAACCTTTTCCTGATATCTAACCTTAACTTCATGGCATTTCCTTGAGTCCTGTCACTGGTCAAAAGAGTGAAAAGATCAGTATCTGCCCCTCTCCTTCCCCTTGTGAGGATGTTGAGGACCACAGTGAGATCTCTCCTCAGTCTACTCTCCTCTAGGCTGAACAGGCCAAGTGACCTCAGCTCCTCATACAGCTTCCCCTCCAAACCCTGCTCCAAACAGGGAGCTCCAATGCTCCCCTTCCCCCTCATGGGTGTCCTTTGGACACTCTCTAACAGCTTCATCTCATTTTTATATTGTGGTACCCAAAACTGCCCCCAGCACTTGAGGTGAGGCCACCCCATCTCAGAGCAGAGTGGGACAATCCTCTCCTTTACCTGGCTGGTGATGCTGTTCCTGGTGCCCCCAGGATATGCTTGGCCTTCCTGGCTGCCAGGGCACTGCTGACTCATAATCCTTTCTGTCAACAATCTTTTTTGTTGACTTTCTGTCAACAAGCACCCCCATGTCCCTTTCCTGTGGCACTGCTCTCCAGCCTTTTGCTCCCCAGTCTGTCCACACATCCAGGGTTGCCCCAAACCAGGTGCAGAACCCGGCACTTGCCCTTGTTAAATTTCATACGGTTGGTGAATGCCCGTCTCTCTCATCTGTCAGGTCTCTCTGCAGGGCCCCTCTGCCTTCAAGGGATTTGACAGCTCCTCCCAGTTTAATGTTGTTGGTAGACTTACTTAGTAACCTTCAAGTGCTGCATTCAAGTTGTTAATGAAGATGTTGAGGAGAACTGGGCCAGGATGGAGCCCTGTGGAACCCCATCAGTGACCAAATGCCAGTCTGATGTCACCCTATTCCCTGTAAGTCTTGGCGTCTGACCTGTGAGAGCCAGTTGCTCACCCACTATAGGATGTGTTTATCCAGCTGTGTGCTGGATGTTTTGTCCAGAGGGATACTGTGAGAGACAGTACCAAAAGCTTTGCTGAGGTCCAAAAAGATTACATCTACTGTCTTTCCTAGATCAGCTGGATGGGTTATCCTGTCCTAGAAGAAAATTGGGTTCAACAAGCAAGACTTTACTCTCATTGGTTGTGCCCAATGACTGTGTTGTCCTCAAAGTATTTTTCAATACCTCCCAGAATAATAATTTCCTTACTTTTACCAGGCACTGAAGCAAGACTGACAGGTGTGTATTTTCTGGGGTTGTCCTTCTTGCCCTTTTCAAGAACCCAGGACAATGTTGGCCAGCTTCCAGTTAGCTGGGACCTCTGTGGATTCCCAGGATGGCTCAAAAATTATTGAGACTTAGTGATGATATTAACTAGCACTTTGAGGATTCTCAGATGACTCTCATTAGGCCACTTAGATTTGTAGGGATCCAGCTGGAGCAGCAGATCATACACAAGTTCAGGGTCAACTGGAGGTTGATCAATCTCACAGGCATGATCCTCTAGATCAGGGCACCAACACCCCCCCTTGGCCCATCTTCCATGTCATTCCCATCTTAGGGCACAGGTAGATCTCATTCCTTGGGTTGCCCGTAAAGATGGTAACCAACACCAGAAGCTACAGAGATGATTTCTGTTTCCTTCCAGAGGGTCTTTAGCAAAATCACTTTGCAGGCCCTGGAAAAGGAATTGAATTGCTATTTTATAGTGGAAAAAAAAAAAGTTTTGCATGTATTTTATCTGGGGAAAGTAAAATAAAAGGCTTATAAACACCTGGTGTGTAAATCACACAGAAGGGAAGTGGTATCACTGAGGAGTAACAGAGCATGCAGGTAGAAATCCTTGAGTCCCAGTAATGTAATCAATTGAACTTAGTTGTCTCTGCTAACAGCAGTGTCTTCTCATAGCTCAAAAACAGACAGTGAGTCTGTGACAGAGCAAAGGAAGCCAAAGTCTGCTCAAGTCCTAAACAGGCATGTGTTATGTACATATATATTTATATACCTGCACATGTGTGTCTATATATTAATCTAGGAAAAGGAAGGCAGGAAATTTTGATACAAACCATCAGAAAATCTGTTTTGCAGAGGGAACTGTCACACCAGATTATCATAGATATAGATATGTATATACCTATATCTATATTTCACTGAGTGAAAGGAGTTACACTTGTAGACACTCAGCTCTAATGGAAAGACCCTACCGGATCTCAAATGTGTTTTTGTGATGCAGAATAAGATATTCTAGTATAAGAGATCCTGCCTTTAATAAATTTATAGGCTGTTGTGTTTTTTGTTTTAATTCTAAATTAAACAGAATTATTTCAATTATGAGATAGTTGAGCTCTTAAGCACCAGCTAAAGGCTTGGAACAGTAATTGCAAAAAAGGAAGCAATCTGAAAACCATGTAAACAGAATGAGAGAGGAAATGAAGAATGATCTGTTGAGCAATGAAACTGAATGGAGGGGAACAGACATGGTAAATGTCTCAGTAGATGTGAAAGGGAAGAGGGAAAAATTTTTATGTAATGAAGAAAAAAAAGTAAAGCATCAACAAAACCAATCCTGCTATTTGTTGTATGCACTTTTAAAGCAATATTTAAACTACAGAATGAAATAAACATTTGAATGTTAATTTTGGAAAGATTTCAAAATGGGTTTTACCTGATGTCTTAGTGACAGGAGGTGACATAAGGAAACCAGAAAGTTTCATCTGAGTTTTCACTTCCAAAATACTGATTTTTTCCAAGTACTTCTTTACTGGGAAGTAGTCTGATGTGTAATGCATCTTTAGACACATTAGTTCTTACTCTATAAGATTTTAAGAAATTGTTTGCCTTGTAATAGAGAGATTTGAATTTTTATGTGTTTCTCAGTGAAGGTGATTATTTTTTAATAAGGTGCCAAGAATGTTTTTTTAGACTATTTGGATAAGCCAGGCACAAGGCTGCTTCTCATGTAATTTACTACATATTTCTTGACTATACATTGAGTCTGAATGCATTTAATCAAGTCCTCCTAACTCAGAACAGGTTCTTTGATTTTATACGTGTGCTGCAACATCTTGGGTCAATCTTGGGTTTGATTACTTTTCTAACTGATTCGGTGGTAAATTTGTTGAAGCTATGTAGTATCTTCATGGAAAAATCTAGAATGTTTTATTTAGACAAGTCTTAAATTTTTTTTGCTATATTAAAACAAGCAAGCAAACAAAACCAACCAAAAAACCCCACAACAACAGAAAAATCCCAAACCAACCCCACAACTAACCAACCAAAGAAACTCCAAAATATTTTTAACAAGTTGTCAGAGAAATGGACCAGCACCCAAGTCAGGAAGTCATTAGTGTGAAATAGAGAGCTGAAGAGAATCCTTAAAGTCTGAGGTTCTAGAGTTCAGACAAAGACAATTTTCAAGAAAAGTTAACTTTAGGCAATTCAATCCAATTTTATTTAGAGTGGACAATAACCGTAGTTATGACTTTCTTCCTCTCTTCCAATTCTTAGGCCAAACTAGAATTAAGACTTTGTGTTTGAAATTTTTGAGTGGTTTTAAATATTATCAAATCCAGATTATCCAGTAAACACTGAATTTTGATCACTGTATTTCTGTTATATTTTCATTTCTAGGATCTGCATAAGTGACACCTCTGTTGACAAGCTCAAGGTGCACCTTTAGGTTTTTATGATACATTTCCCCCTAGTATTACAGGCCTTTTAAAGTTTTTCTAAAGTCATATTTTTATCAGCTATCTAATTTATCACAGCTTAATGGTAGTTGTTAAGAAACATAGCCAGAGTTCTTGACATTGTTCATTATTTTACAGAAAATCATATATATCTCCAACTGCCTTATGACATATGAATTTGCAACTTCCTAGGATCTGATCCTGTGAAGTGTTTAGCCGTTGTGAAGATTTGTAATGTTATTTACCTCTCCCAAGTGTAAGAGTCTTCAGGGTATTTGTTGAAGTGGTTTTATCCTGTTTTGTTTCTACAAGTCATGCAGTTCATTTTCAGAATTTAAATGCACCATTTGTTATTTTAGCTTTCTCTGACATGTCAAGTGTATCATTTTCAGAACTTATCTGTAGCACTATTTCACTTCTGATACTTTCCTAAGAAGGAAAGCTGCATGGTTTGTTTTCATATATGGCATGAATATTTATACCTTTTCTGCATCTCTCTAAATTTGAAAACAGTGAGTGGAATGAAAGCAGGGAGTCAGAGACAACAGTGTGCGTGATACTAGCAGAAATTAAATATTCAATTAAGACCCAATGGCTTAAAGGATGCAGTCCACATTCACTTCAGTCAGATCTATAACACTCAGTAACACTGGGGGTTTGTTTTATCACTTTTTGTGGAGGCCTTTTGGTTTATTCGCAGACCAGTGTATAAAACCCGTGAGAATACTTATAAATGCACCACTTAAATTTCAGTCTTACACTTGTTTTGTTCCTCTCTGGCAATAAACTGCACTGTTTCCAGAAGTTGTTTGTCTTTCAGATATGTCTGGAACTGTTCAGCTTTGTATAGAAGTGTTTATATGACTATAGTGCTTTGTATAGAAATGTCTATATGACTAAGACCAAGTTACATATCTAGTTTAGAAATTGTACCATTATAATGAACTCAACTCTTACCCTTTTTCTCTCTTCCCTCTCTGAGCCTGGATTCCATTTTACAATTTTTTCTCTGCTTTTGCTTTACTTCAGTGACTCATTGTGTTCTGCCTATTGTAACCCTGAAGCTTAAAAGTTGATGCCAAGTTGATTTATTGCAGTCATGCATTTCTAAAAACTTGGTTCTGCTGGTTAGTCAACAGAAGAAGAAACATTAACAAATGAGAACAGTTTTGTGTGACCATTGCTCTTTAAGAATCATCTTGGTATGGCCACTTTGATCTCTCTCATTTTTTTTTTTTCCTCTCTTTACACAACAGAGCGTCATTAAGAAATGTCAGATCCAGATATGTGATAATGTATTTTTGTTCTTATTAGCTTCTTGGAGCATTTTGCCTAAGTATAAAAGTGCTGATGAATAGCTTACATTAGAAATGTATGGAGATCCCATAGCTGGAGGAAAGCAACTCTGATAATGTTCATACTTGCTTTAATATATAACAAAGAAAATGCTTTAAAGGTAATGTTACATATAAAAACCAGTCAGCATTCAGCATTTCTTCATGACGTGAAATGACAAGATGGAGGTACACAAGTCCATGAGAAAATCTTTTATATTCTCTTTTATATTGATCTTGTGCATGAAAAACTGAATTTTAGAAGCAAAGTCAACCATGACCTAAACACTGACAGATCAGAAACAACAGCATTGAATAGATTTCTTCCTCTCCATCTCCACGTTTGAATTTTTTTAGCTGCTTAATTCGCTCAACCTAGAGCATTATATTTATCATGGGTATTACTTTATTGAGCAATATATAAAATATATGATAATATACTGAAGAACAGTGGGTTTTCATGTCTTTGGTCTTAATGTAACACTTTGTTATTTGCACAGATTGCTAAAACCCCTATCATTTTCAAATCACTGTATCACGTTGAATCTTAATTATTGGTTTGTTTGGGTTTTTTTAGAAAACCTATTCACAGATTTCTTGTATCTTTTCTGAATTCACTTGAAGACAAACTGGATTAATGTGAGAAGCCACAGGCTTTTGGCAGTGTAATGTACCTTATTGCCACTAGCCTCTTCATATCTAGCAGGAATAGCAGATTCTGTAGTTGGTCAGTAGTGCTTCCTTTCACACTTGATCCCTCTTATGAGGTGGAGTTATCCTAAACTTGTATAATCTGCCAATCTTCTTCATAGAGTGCAGTGGGCTTGGAAAGCAGAGGCAAGGACTGAAGAATCATGGTAAACCAGGAGTATAGTAGTCTGCAGCTACAGAATACACTTTTTACTCTCTGTGGAAGATAATACTTATGCGCTGTCTCCTGGGGGAGTCCTTACTTTTGAGAAGGAGGTGTTTATTTAAGAATTTCTGCCTAAAAAAAAAAATTTCAAGCTATATTCAAGTGTTATTAAAAGGTGTAACTTTTCTCCTTGTTTTCTACTGCCCTCATTTGTAGCCTTCAAATATTGTGGATTTAGCAGGGCGTGTTTATTGTTATGCAGAAAAAAAGTCTTCGAAATGTTAATAGCTTATCTGGAAAATAAGCGACTCTTACTAACCAAATCTGTGGAGAGTTGAATCAGATTTTGTTTATCTGTGGACACTTTTGTGTTTTCTACTATCACATGACTTATGATCAGTAAGGGGGGAAAAAAATAGATATTTTCAGTCTGCAAGACAGACACCCTAGGACCAATGAAATAGCTTCACTTTCATGAAAAGAGGTGTCTTTAAAATCTGAAAAATTACAAAGCTTTGATGAGTTTCGACATCTGCATTTTCATTCCAAGGCAAACACTCTGCATGGTTGCTGTAAAATTGGCTCATTGGTCTCCTTTGGGGCCAGTCTGGTTTGTGATCTTATAATAATATGAGGAAATTCAGTTGCAATTACGTGAGTTCATGGATGATGGCTAAATGAAGACTGCTTAATACATTGGCAGCATATGAATTTCAGGAGCTGTCTGAGGTGAAATTAGTGCAAAATTGACTGAAAATACTTTCTATACGTTCATTGAACTTTATTTTTTCCCCAGGCAGATGTGCACCCACTGCTGGAAGTCATTGCATCCAGTAGAGCAAAACCCTGTTGGCTTATTAGGCTTTCACTGTGGTCAGTTTTCCAGGACATGAGAGAGATGTTTCTCAAGATAGTCAAGCAAACAAAAAGCTCAGAAATTATGAATTGTTGGATCTGTGAAATCATGGCTGTTAAGATTGAGTGAATAAATCTAATGAGATCCTAATTGCTAGTGCTTCATAAATTTTCACTGTCCATGAAATGTCTGTGTTAGGCTTAAGGTACGACTAAGGCCCTACAAACAAAGAAGCAATCAGAGCGAATATTTTTGGGTGTTTTGCAATTTAGGCTCCAGGGCTGACCAATCTATTAGTTACTTAAAAATGGCATAATCCATGAGCTAGCTGCAGCCCTGCTCAGATTGTGAGACATTATTGGAAATGCCTGTGATATCAACTGTTAGAGAAAATACTCATCATCTTCCTAGAGTCATAGAATGGATTGGGTTGGAAGGGACTTTCCCCACCTCAGTCAGGGAATAACTATAGAGGAATCCATTCACTAATGAATGATGTTGCAGAGCCTTTTGTCTTCCTTAAGACTTTTCATTATTTTTATGTTCTTATGTTCATGTCAGTAAGGAACAGAGGAAGGAAAACTTGATGGCAAAATCAATTCTGATCAAAGGTAGGCAATCCAAGCATCGTAAATTCAGAAAGCCCAAATTTGGTTTTCATGTAGCAGCCAACAAATGTGTGCCTCAGACACACAAGCGGAAGATTGAAATGAGAACTGATTTTATGGCTTTTGGGGGAGTCTTGAATGGTTTTAGTCTTTGACCTAATTTTTTTTCACTAACTTTATAAAAACACACATATATGTATATACAGATGTATGCAAGCAAAAACCCAAACAACTCTACTGTTTATTCCAAAGAGAATAAAATATAAATCAAGCTGTTTATCTCAGCAGAGGGACGTCTTATGAAGATATATTCCTCTGTGTTCTTTGCAATAGTCACTGGATCATTCCTATTTAAAGCCTTTTCTGCCTGAAATCTTGTAGCGTTTTTCACCCTCACTTAGAGTTTCAGTTCTTTGACTGGCCAAGGATTTGTCAGGATGGGGAGTGGTAGGTCCACTTTCTACTTAGATTATTTTTTTATATAGTGTGCTGAAGCACACAAATGCACCTATTGCTGAAATTGTATAGAATTATATTTTCTTTTAAAAGATACTGCAGCTTTGTAAAGAATGTTTAAATTTCATTTTCATGTGGCACAATCTGAGAGGAGGATGGCTGTACCTCTAGGCTGACTTTTACTTACAGGCCAGCACAAGGCATGTGCATGGCTTTTGAGATCAAGTTTAGGCCCAAGCTACCTCTGGCTAAAAGAATCTCCAAATGTGTTCTGGCTAAAATGCTAGAGAAAAAAAGAGCTATTTTCCTTGTGAACTATGAATAGGGAACTACTTTTTTTAATGTATAATTAGATTCATTAACAACATAAATCATGTAGGGAGGTTCTGTGTAAAGTGCCTTCATGGGAGGAATGAAAGGTGCCGCACAGTGTCGATACAAGTGGAAGCAGTCCTACTGTAGACAGTTTAATTTTTTTGTCTTTTTGCCTAGAATAAGCTTGGTTAATGCTTGTACAGTGAATATAGCTGCTTGGAGAAAAACAAGAGAAGACAGTGACTTTTCCTGCTGATATAAAATGCAAAGCACTGTGCCAAAAATGCCTTTTTTACTTCTCTAATCATATTCTCAATTTTCAGTAACTCTTTTAACTTTAAAACCGGAAGAAGCAGCATGGTACTCCCAAGATATTTGATGGGTACGACAGTTGACTCCAGACTTTTTGTACATTACAATTACATAAGTTGACTTCATTTATACTGTCTGTGGCTGTCCCCCTTTTTCTAATGACTGCCTTGGACCCTATGTCTGTCTTTTCTGAAGAGTAGAGCACTGCTTAAAGCATACACTTTGTGTTGCAGTTGGGAAATATTTAAAATAGGAAGAAAGTAGAAAGTAATGGAACTTACTGACTCTCCATAGCACTAATTAAATTTATTAATGTGAGAGAAAAACATTCTCAGAAGTTACTTAAGGAAAATGGACTTCTGGGTTTTTTTGGGTTTTTTTTTGTTCTTTCTTTTTCAGCAGAGTAATAGGCAATGAAAGCACCTAATGTTTTGAGGGTACTTGGTGAGAAAAAACTGAGGATAACTTTCATCAACATTCCTCTTCTAATTGAGGAAAGCTTCACAAAAAAGCCTATATTTGAGTTAAATGTTGGAGGAACTTGTTTAATATTCCTAATGAAAGGATGAGTTGTGAGATTTCTAGTGTATCTGACTGTCAGTCAGATCACCTGTGTTCCTCCTCTGAGGAAATTGCTGCAGTCTGTGGAGCCTCCTTGTCCAGGGAGTGGACCTGGGCACAGGCTGGGCAGCCCCAGCCCTGGGGCATCAGACAGCTCCATGGGACAGGCAAAGTTTGGGCCAGTATGCCAACCCTTGGGTGAGGTTTAGGATCAGGCTTGGTGAGGTGAACCAGAGTCAGATACTGCTTCAGGGTGGCTGGGCACAGCAGTGGGGGTGGAGTGGGCCATCAGCAGCTTCTGCCTGTTAAATGTGTGGAGTTTGAATGCAGCATGTGTCATCACACATCCTGGTCCTGCATTAGACAGAAATTACTGTTTTCTGTCTCTCCCATTTCACAGAAATAAATGCTCATTTTACCCTTTCAAATTCCCATTGTCAGTGATGTTTGCAATTTAATGTTCAGCACTGATTCTTTGCTCTATCTGCCAGGTAGTTTAGTACACATCACCACTGCTGCTGACAAAAGTGATTGGTTTGAATGAGCAGACTATGAAATTTGTTCTTAGACAATGTATTGTTTGTGTTGCAAGGAAAAAAGGCTCCCTGATGTCAGCCACATGTAAATTCTCAATTTCAATGAGAAAGGAAAATACCCCTGTTTTCAAAAATAGGCAGAATTTTCATAAGTTGATAAAGAACATTAGTATATTCCTGCTGTGATAGGTACCGGCTTTTTTGTACTTTGGGTGTGTGTTTGAATATGATCTTAATGTTATTTTTCAATTTTAAAGATAGGGTCTGATTTGGGGTATTAATATTGTTAAAGGGATATAATAGCACAACTTTTCTCTTTACATAGCATTTTGTAATGTATAACTACTTTTGCACAGAAGAACTGTATGGGCTGAATCTATGGATTTGTAAATAAGGAAAGTGTCTGTAGGAGAAGAACAGGTATGAAAATTAAGATAAATCTGAAGTTGAGAGCCCTGATAGCAGAACTGCAAGACTAGAAAGACTATTCAGAATGTCCTGCCTATTCAGAATGTCCATTTAATCATTTTAATCCTGTCCTTTCAAAATGTCCATTCTTCTTTTTCAGCATTTTATTTTTTGTGTCCCATGGTTGTTTTTACAGTTATAATAATCTGGGAAAATATATGCTTAGATTTATAGATGATTAGTCCAATGAATGGTACTCAATAAAATGTTCATGTTAGGGTACAGAAGGTTTCATATTGTGTAGGCAAGTATTTTTCTGTCTCTAACAGTAGAATATGGAAGATTTCTTTTTTTTCTGTCCCTAGCTCTATTCAGCAGATACATTTCTGGTACAGTAAGAAGTACTTTTGGGGGAATTTTGCTTTTTCTAGATACAATGATTACCCCTGAATATAACCACTATCCCTAACCTTTAATTTCCACAGATAATGCCTATAATTTCAAGGATATTTCAGGAGTATCTGAACTCTTGCTTAATGATTGGTTAATCAGTCCTAGGCTAAGGTGCAAGTCAGCTTACATGTAAAACTATTCCATTACTAGGAGCCAAACACTTAATTTTTCTCCCTCCTTAGTCATACTTCTGCTGAGAGAACTCAAAGACCAAATTAGCATCTGTAAGTTGAGAATTCTGGCATTAAATTAAACAAAGAAAGTTTTTGAGTTTGAAAATCTCACAAAAGCTGTTGCCTGTGATTACTGCAGCTGAGAAGCAGCAGCTGTACTGACTTGCTGTATGAATTTAGAGAACTGAACTACCCTCAGCATGTTCTCAAAAAGCTATAAGCACTCAGTGAATGTTGACTTTGTCATATGCTTATAAAGTGCTTAGTTACTTCTGATTCATCCATATTTCTTGCATATGCTGACCTGTGGAGGGCATAATGACTTGGAGTATTTACACTTTATTCACATTTTAAGGTCTGATTGATGTTCCTACGTTACTCTTAAATTTCTGAATTAGACCGTCTATGGTAAAGAACTTCTATTGAATCAAAGAACTATTGAAGTGCCAGAAGTAAATAAGGCTGCCAATGCAATGATGGCATGTCAATTTAAAACAGGTTGTGATTACGGCACTTTCTGTGTGTCAGCTCAACTCCATGTAGGGAGAGCCTGAACTCTGCATCTTTGGGAGTTTTTAAGAACATCAAACTAGTATTGTATATGTAGGCTTGTCAAAAAGGTGATGATAGTTACAAACAATCATCATTAAAGACTAGTGTGGGACACCTGTGAATTGGCTTAGGTGGAAAGACTGCAAAATGGACAATGTGACTGTTTTGTGGAACAAGTACTTAAAACATAATTTAATTATCTCTGATCTATTGGAAACTGGCTTTCTGAGTGGCCTAATTGCCAGAGGGTGGGAAGATGTGGCCCTGAAAGGTTTGTTTGACACAAGGTTTAGGTACTGGGAACTTCTGAAACCCTTCTGAAAAAGCTGTTTCTGACTGTTTCCTGCAAGTGTGCAAAGACCTGGAGCACTGCGACAGACCTCTGGCCTCCTTACTTAGGTCCATTTCTTTTCTCCTTGTACCACTCCTTCCAAATACTGCTGCCTGAAATGGGACTAACCAGATATATCTGGAATTAGATATTAATGATTCTAAGTGTAAAGCTACTCATACTAAGACCTTACTTGCTTTTATGCCTTAATTTTATTTGAATTTCACTCTAAATGTGATAAGTTTTCTGATTTTGTGTACGTGCACTCAGGTATTACAGCCTTTATTCTTTGCATGAATACTGAGAGTGAGGACATGACATCTGTCTTTCAGAGGTGAAATGCTCGAATCTTGTTAATCACACTTAGAGTGAGAAAATACACAATGAGAAATGCCACGCTTTGAAATCAAGCACTTTGTCACTTAACTGTTGAATAGTCAAAATCAGTTTAAATAATTTTCCCACCATTAATTTTTTATATTTTTTCCATACTTATTTCCATATTTATTTCCATATTTCCACAAGAGTCTTTTATTTGGATCCCTAGTAGAATAGTTTTGTTAATCTACTTTGTACTGAGACTGGTCCTCATGTATGTCCTCTGGAGGGCAACAAAAAATTGCAACTCATATGGGCACATCCATGTGGCCTTTGAAATGTCAGTGTATTCTGATATAACCCCCTTCCTGTTCGTGTCAGTCTTAGTAATATCCTTTTTATCACTGGGGAAGGGACAGGATGTATAAAACATCAACAAATATGTATTTCTTATCAGAGGCAATCAATAGGCAGCATTATTGGATTTACTGACTCTGATGGGACAGCTGATAAGCCTTTTCTGGTCAGCAGCCCTCAGGGATATGAGGAAGTCAGCCTTTATTTTTCCTTGAAACAGGCCAATCTTCTATTTTCTTTGCTTTGACTTTTTCAAATCTTTTGTGGTCTTGTCTCGTGCGCGTCCTTGCACCTCGAAATAACATTTTCAGCAAGAATGAGCCAAGGTCACACCTTAGTAGTGCACTGGGGTGCCAGTGAGACAGTGCGCTCTTGAACCAACCTCCCTGTTCACTTGGCATGTATCCTGTGATTAGGGATGTATCATGAAGGACACTTAGTATGTAAAGCTGAATTTTAAAAATAAACCTCAGAAAGTCAACAGCAAACAGGTTCTGAACACAAAGTGACGGATAAAATGCTTCTATTAGATCTGATTGCACAGAGAAAACCTTTGAGCTGCTGTGTGTAATGGGTCATTAACCCCAATGAAATCAACTGTCTTAGGTCAATACTGATGTTAGGCCATTCATATTATATGTAACAGCAAATATTTCATAGTGTCCTTTAAAATTAGAACACTTTCACTGTTATTTTCCCATCCCCATTTCTTTATTAATGAGAAGGAATGTGTTTGTCATTTTATTTCATAGCTTTCTTCAGTTCATGCTTTAGATGTTTGCTTGGAAGTTCTTCTTTAGATTGGCATTTTAGTGTTAAAGGGTAAAGAAGATATTTATGGAAACGCAATGGGAGAGTTATTTAGTTTCATGTATGTGATAAAGCAGACAGTCCAAAAAAGTTTTGATTTCTTTAAACTTTTTTCCAGGTGTAATTTTTATAATTTTAAATTTGTCTTAGCACTATTGTGCATATATAAATCAGCTGTATTTGCTTTGTATCATTTGTATTCTTCCTGTGTTTTGCAGATTGTTAAATACCTGGTTTAAAAGGGAGCTCTCTCAATCTCTTAGATGCCCCACTCTCCTGATTAACTTTTCTCTAATCAGAACCTTCTCAGCTGAGAGCAGTGACAACAGGTTGTTGTGGTAGAATTAGGCAGTACGGAGAGAGGCATCTTTGAATGACACAAATTTTAACTTCCATTCCAATAGTTGTAGTCTGGTGTTAAATTTCTGCTCAGCTTTGTTTTAGCCTGGCCAAACAAGTTCAGCTCGGGTTTTATGCCCAAAGCATTTAAGCTATTTTAAGATGCTTTTGCCTTCTGCAAATGAGTATTTTTGTTCTTCTCCTATGCCTTGTTTTGTTCTCTGTGTTTTTACAGGCTCCTGAGTCTCTTCCTTCTTCCTTTGTCAACCTTTTCAGACACAGCTGAACTATAATTCTGTACTGATATCATTCCATCTGTAATGTCTTTGAAAATTGATTGTAATCTTTATGTAGAGAACTCTTACAGTAGTCTTTATGAACTATAAACCACCCCTTTGACAGAACAGGTGTTTTGTCTGTAATGTTACCTTCATGGGTAGATACTTATGCAGAATATTTAGTGGATTGTGGGAAATATTTTTAAGTGAGCTATTTTGGATGGTTTAAGTTACGGTAGCTTGCCACTAATGAGCACGTTCTAATAAATTGGCAGATAAACAGCAGCTCGCTGTTTTTCAGTGTGTATTTAGAAACCTTCCTTATAAATGTCATAAAGATTTTCACAGTAGTGTCTCAATTGCACTGGCATATTTGTTATGCAGAGTCATTGGCTGTCAGATTGCTTTCTTTCAACACTTTTCACTATTTGGGCATGAGCTTTCTTGGGAGATAAAATTTTCTAAAAGAAATATATCTCTTGTCCCTTTTGTTTGTTATGAGATAATACAGTGAAAAATTGCCACATAGAATTCTCTAGCTTATGCTTCAGATATTGGTGATGGAACTGTGTTTCAACTGACCTCTAGTTCTGTGGCATAAATATGAATATGACAATTTTATTTATGCAAGTTGCCACTTAAGGAAAGAAGCAGTATATCAGCAGAACTCAGAATATACAGCAAATGAGCTCATATGAGCTCCTTTTTTTACAGGCTCCTAAGTCACAAGAGCTCATTTTGTCTGCAACCAATATGTTTACAAACTAAATGGTGGTGATTAGGAATTTTCAGTTCCACTCCAACTGTTTAGTACACATTAGGAGATGGCACAGAAAGAACTGTCTGACCTCAGTGTCTCCCACTCCCTCTGCTCTGTACAGCCAGCACAAGTCATTAGCAGAGAGTTTAAAAAAGGCCCTAAAGAATAGTATCTTTATGTTAAGATAAAGGGATATAAAGCAGTCAAAGGAGAAAGCTGGTGATGGACTATGTGTGAGAGACATATCCCAGAAGGAATGTTTGAGGTTCTTCGGAATCACTGTGTTTTTACAGTACAAATGTCTGACATTGCTTTCTATTAAGTCTGAGTGATGAACATCTAAAGTAAAATCTTTTAAGAGAAACATGAGAAGTGTTAAAAAGTCATATGCTGTCTTCATAAGCCTTGCATTCGTATTACCACTTTGCTTATTTTTTAGAACTCCATGTTGAAATTAATTGCTAAGCTTCTACAGAAATACAGTTCACTTCTGGTTTTCACACTATATTCTGCTATAATGCTCCATTTGTTATTTACCAGGGTAAGAAGAGTGGTCGTTTCAGTTAGCCACAGAAGCAAGACTACTTTAAAAATGCCAGGCTCTTTTTTTTCAATTTAGCTCAAAAAATAGTCTATGCTTTTTGCTTCAATCCAACATTCACTGTATTATTCATCTTAATGCTTTTTTAGTAGGGTATAACTGGTGTAACTTTTTGCACTTTGAGGAGATTTTTAGCTACTAGATATATATATTAGAATAAAATTTTTGTATGTACTTTTTCATTTGTTTCTTCTATGATAAGATATTCAGGCTGCTTTATTTGCTTAAAGTGATTTGGAAACCTGAAACAACACAGCTTCAAAATTTCAGGGTTGGTGACTATAATATAGTTAATTGCTTGCTCTTTAAATATGATTGATCAGCTTTTCCATGTTGATGATTGGAATGCTTTCCAATGACACTGTTGAGGTGAAGAGTTGCAGCTAGCTCCACTCTGCTTCCAAAAAAAATCCCATTGTATGCATTAGATAAAAGATCTACTTAAGGAACACAAAATTATCATATTCTCTAGGAGTAAAAAGTACAAGGTGCAAAAACCTATGCAGTGCTTCATCTAATGTAAATTTCTACTTTATCAATTTACCTTCTTGCTTCTGTAAGTCTGATCACACATATTTTGACCAAAATTCATGTTTGGATGAAAATATATATTTCAGCAAGGATACAGATTTGATTATAGCATATTTGAGTGCCAGATGCTGCACAAGATAATATCTCTAGTTCCACAGGTATTGAATGAAAATACTAAGTTGTTGAATTGCTGCTTAGCTTTTCTAGCTGAAAGCTTTAGTAGGTGGCCTGTTGTGTTATTTCTACATATGCTGGAAATGACTTAGTAAACTTCCTTTCCTCCTCCCCTCCACTGAGAAGCAGTAAAAACAATTATGGGTATAGTAGACCTGAATCACAGTATTTTAATTGAATTCAAATCAACTGGGTTGGCTTGCTGACTTTTTTGTTGATTTGTTTCCTCTCAACGGCTATGATTCCTTAAAGGAATATGTGCATGGACCAGACTTTCTGACTGACATCCAGAATTTAGTGTGTCACTTAAAGCTATGGATGAACCACTTTGTCATATTTTAGCACAAACAGCCCAAAGGTAGGATGACCAGCAGAGGGGAACAAATCATAGAGCCCTACAGAGACTCAGGTACATGCCATACAGTCCAGAATCAGGCTTACACAGGTGGTGCTGCTTGGGAATGGGAAAATCTTCACTTTGATCCAAAAATCTTTGTCCTGGCATTCCTAAACATTGTGATTGTATGTAAATGGTAATCCTGATGGAAAATGAAAATGTGATTTAAAATGTTGGATTTTCCTAAAGAACAGGATTTATCACTTAATCTGCTTTGAATTTTTTGAGGGGAGTTTGGGGTTTTTTTTGGGGGGTGGGGTGTGGTTCTTGTCAGTTGTTATACTTTCTGGATAATTTAGGACATTATTAGCCCAAGAAAGTCAAAACTGAGAACAAGTACATCCTGGCACCATGTTAATTATACATAATATTTGCATAGTTTTGAACCTTCAAAAGTGATAAATGTGTATTATAGTTATTTGAAAATTTTAGCTGATGTTTTGAGATGAGAAACTTTCAGATTAAGTGTAGCACTTTAGATTAATTTCTCTTAATGATGGGATGGCTGTGCATTAGAAAACAAAAGAATGGGATTGGAGCAATTGTTGAGGAGATGTGGCCACATCATGTGAAATGTGAAGACTTGGTAAGCCAAGGATTACTTTTGCCCAGGAGGACAACTTTCCTGTATGGGAAGCAGACATAATTGGCAGTGGCAGCTGCAGTGCAGCGCTGCTGGAGGGGATCCCCTTGTGAGGGCAGCCCCACAGATGGAGCGTGTTATAAATGCATATTATAAAGTTGGCTTTTCGTAAATATTAGAATGAATACTATATGTATAATTGTACTCTATTATGTTTTAGTAATATAGTTTAGAAAAGTGATGAATGTATTTTCCAATTCTGGCATAGTGTAAATAGCAAAAAACCTAGGTTTTTCTTCTTTATAACATCCAAACTGACCAAGCCAGCAGGTATGGGGGGCAAGTGTCGTCACCTTGTAACCCTGCATTAAGACTGCTAACTTTCTGGGTATTTTTATCAAAATGAAAACAACCAAAAACCTCAAGAGAAAGATTTATAAGACCCATGTTACCAGACAGAGTGGAGCCACCCACAAATAAATCTATCAGATAAAATGATTGGGGATACTTGAAACAGATAAAACCTCAAAAAAATACATTAATATCTATTGAATATGTAAAACAGCAATCCTTAAAACACCGTAATTGAAAGAGAAGTCCGTGCTTTCTAGTGAGGCACCCCAGCTGAATTTTTTGTTCTTCTGTCTCCTAATTGTTTATTTTTACTTTTTATTAAACTTATAAATTTCTCTAAGGGAGTGGAACTCGTTTCTCACACAGCGCTTGTCCAGCTCCTGGCTGTGCCTCTCCTCTGGCATTGCTGCAGGGTTCTGAGGCTGCTGAGGTCTGTATTGTCCAGCTCAGTGCAGGAGGGAAATACAACAAATGCTGAAGGCATAGGAGGTGTGGTGGAAGGAGACCTACCTGTCCCTCTGGTAATAAGCATCCCTGGTTAGTCATGGTTTTGTAGTGACTGGCCTCATGAGAAGTGTTGGTGGTAACTGTGGTCTCTGCATTCAAGAGAAGGCCACTCAAATGGGGGAAAAAGTAATGGAAGTTTGTGCTTTCTTGGAAGTCATATGATTTTTATTTTCTCTCTGTGCTCAGGTTTAAAATACTTGTAAGTTTATTTAACGATGTGATTATGGAAATTATTTAATATTTATTCCCGATCATAATAAAGTTATTGCCCATCTGTACTCCATTTTTAGTTGTATGTGGTGACAGATAGCTCCACTCCACAGAGTATTTGATGGAGGTGATTGTTACGGACAATTTTCCAAAACTGCAAACTCAGAATGAATAAATAGGCCAGGAAAGAGCTGCAATCAGAAAGTTTTATCCTCAAACTACTCTGAATTCTAGCAAAACAGTTCCTTACATGGTTTTCTTTAATTTCTGGTGAAAAAGCTATGCACGTGTGGCATTTGTGTGCAGCTTAATTTAATGTGTAATATCCTAATTATGTTTGTACTATTATTAATACTCTATCAAGGGGACTTGAGTAAGAGCAGTGTGGAAGAGAAAAAAGGGCATCCTTCCCCAGAAGCACAAGCCAGGGAGCTTCTTTCCTCTCCTGTTGCTTATGCGTGTCTTGTTTTCCATTTCACAGCTGTACGTATCAGTATTGGCCATGTACCTTACTCCTCCATGCAGAGTCTGAACACAAGACTCTACTTTTTTGCTTCATGTAATTAATTGTTCTTAGTGACTGATATACAAGATGGACATGGGACATTCCTAGTCTTCATAAACTGCCTTTTAAAATAAGTTGTTTATTTGTGTTGTGTGATTTAAAGCAATCTGTTTGCTGATTACTTATGCTGGATTGTGGCATTGCTGAGGCATTGAGTCTTGCTTCATGATGACATTTAGTATAGTCTCCTCTTTTATTACTTGTGTTATAGCAAAGTCAAATCCCTCTGCTCTTCTTGCAGCAAAAGAAAAATTATTTGAGTTCTTGTGTTACTGAATAAGATGTCTCCATGTTAAGGGGTTAAACTGCTCTGGTGTGGCCAAAAGTGGAGGAATTCTCTTAATTAGGAGCTACTTTAAATATGTTCTCACAGGGATTATCAGCATTTCAATGGGGCAGTTTTCACTGTTCCCAATACCTGGAGTAGTATATCTGCCTGAAGTTTTTGTGACTCTTAGCTCCTGTCTCTAAAATACAGTATTTGGTTGGTATGACTCACTACCTTTGAATAATTCATTTCTTCATTGTTTACATATATTCTCCCAGTAATTTAAAAAGATTTTTTTCTGACTTTGATTAATTCATTAGCTTGCTTTTTTTTGAGCCAGTGAAAAACCAGGCAAGTTAATCTATGTAGGGAGCTTTTTTTTTTTTTCCCTAACCTCAGCTAGTAAAGAAAAGGAAGAGGTGATGTAATTCATGGTGCCTTAGTTTCCAAACAGGAAATGAAGACATGGAGCTGTTGACATATAACGACTCAGAATGTAGGTGCTTGGCTGTACCTGCTAAGTGTGTATGTATGTGGAATAAAACGTGCTCTCCATGATAGCTGGGCAGGATTTCTCCTGTGAGCTGCTCCGAACATGAAGGTTGCCGTGTGTCATCCTGCAGAGCAGGAGCTGCTTGTGAAACAACCGTGCTTGACTGCAGATAATGTTTGGATCGGCATGGCTGTGGGTGGTAGAATCAGGGACCCTGGTACCTACTGAAAACAGGAGCTATAAAAAAACCCTGTCAGCTGAGGTAATGTAGACAAGTCATGTAACATGTAAAAGAACTTACTGAGCTGTGAAGACTGACATTTGCATCATAAAATCAGGCTTTGTTTAACTAAGTTAATGCATTTTAAGCTTCTGTCTTTAGGTGTAATAAAATAGGAGTGATGAATGAATAAAATTGCAAACAGAATGGATTCCATTTTTAAACCACATCGGTCTTAATTCAGTAGATATATTAATTTTTCATTTTGTCATTGTTGAAAGCAATGAAAGATTTCCACGAACACTGTGCTTATGTATGGCACCAAGTTTGACCTTCACATGCAAGTAATTTGAATTGTGCATTAAGTACAAAGCAATTCTGAGATCCTGAATGAAGGGAGTGTCCCTTTCTTCCTGCCTCCTTTCCTCCTACAGAACTAGGGGACCTTTCCTCCCACCATTTCAAGCTAATGGTTTTTGTTGTTGCTATGAAATTACCGGATAGTTTGGGCGATGAGAACAATACCAAGTTCTCCTTGTACTTTCTCCTCTCCCACCAGTTCCTCTATCTCAGCAACTCCATTTCACCACCCTATTTATGTTCCCTAAATTTCTGCTGTGATGTAGCCCTTTTTTGCATAAAATATTGTGTGGAAATTTTTTTTGCCTTGGGCAAAAGTTCTTTCTAACTCGATCAAGCTCACAATTAATTTGGTGATTTTTCCAAGTGTCCCTGTTTCACTGTTATAACATCTCTCAGGTGAAGAGAAAATGAGGTTAAATTCCCAAAGTAGCTAATACTTAGTTTATTGATTTCTGTTTACTCAGACAGCACTTACCTGAAACTTACTTGATACCTTTGTCTGCATTCGTAGTCCTTTTGATAAATCCCAGTCCCTCCTTTTCTCTCTTCTTTACTGCCCTTTTATGCAGGTGAAATTGCTTGTTTTGGATGCGCAGTAACACCATTTTTAAATACCTCCCTAGAGAAATTTTCTATTACCCTAGGTTCATGCTTTTTTACATTAATCCATATTAGCAATTTTGTTCATAGTGGTAACAAGCAGATAGAAACCTCCAAGCAGGGAAAATATTTAGGTGACTCCAGAAAATAACTGACCTGTACAGAATAAAATGACCAAATGGAACACGTCTTATTTTCTACTTAAAATGAGAATTTTGTGGCTGTATCCTTCAAAGATTGTAAGTTTTCTCTTCTTCAAGGTTGGATTAAAAAAATCCTGCAGACCAAATTAGCAAAATGTCCAAATGATTACACTGGCTAAATTATAGTGATTGTGAAATACTTAGAATACAGCCTGAAACGTTCTTAAACTTGCTCTGTTAGGGGTTGCTAAAGTTTAGAGGCAAAGCTTGACACTAGAATTTTCTGCTGACCCCATTAGTATAACCTCTTCCTCATGTTCTGTCCTACAGTGGGTTTGTTACAGGTGGTAATGTTGATAATTGTGGCGTGTGTTTTACATTATTTAAAAAGTAGGTAGTGTTTACTTAGCTCAAATGTTGAAAAGCACTTCTTAAAGCACTTTTTTTTTTGTGTGTGGTGGCATGTGAGTTTTTAATTTTAGTGATTATAAATACAAAACTTTTGGATACCAGAGTAAAAACCATTGTGATAGAATTGTGATGTGAGTTACCCCTGAGACTGCAGGACCAGAAGTACTCTACATTCATGTAATCACTGGTGAATTTTTGGTAGGCAAATTGCAGTTGCAGTGCTTAAATTGGTTTAGGGCACAAGGGAAGACATCTCAAACATTTTAATAAATAGAAGGAGTTTTAATTCTGTTTTATATCTATACCAAAAGATAAATTTCCCAGTGAAATTACTTTTTTTTTTTATCAAGTGGAGAACACCATGTTCATCTTTGCATGGCTTCCTGAAATTTAATTTAACCTTCCATCTGCCTTGCATAGCAGCCCACCAAATTGTGCTTTGCCCAGCTTACTTACTTTAGCAAGACAAATACCTTAGACAGTATTGGCTGTTTTCTTCTCAGCTTTTTTATTTAATGTAGGATTTCCGACCAACCTGTAGTTTTAGGGCAAAACCTGCACCTAATACCCATTTTCCATACTTCTTTTAAATATTTAACATCTTTCTAGTGACTTCTCACTCTTTTATCTTTCTAGTTATTTTTCCCCAGCAGCTTCCTTTCCTCCCCAGCAGGTGCCAACTTGGCACCGTGCAGGCTTCCTCTGAACTCGGTGCTGTGGCTGTTTCCAAGGCTGTTTAACAGGGAGCTCTTATGTGAGCAAGTGCAGCTGGAATTCTGCTCTTCCTCCCGCTCTCCTCGGCGCTCCCCCCGCTTTCCCCGGGCTGGCTCGGCAGCAGCAGTGCCCTTGCAGCCTGGTGAGCCGGGGAGCGAGGGCACTTTGTCACCTGCCAGGAGCCAGCCCCGCGCCCGCCTGCCACGGGAGCCTGGAGAGATGCTCCCTTCAATTAGGAGAACACGCAGCACACGGGGCTGGAGCTGCACGGAGCTGCCGTGCGTCCTCTCGAGCTGAAATGGCACACGGAACAGCCAGCAGTCTGCCCTCTCCTTTGTATTTCTTTCTACACGGGCTTCAAAATGAAATCCAGCGTGTCTCATCAACTGCACAGGGACATTATTTCTGCCTTTCTTGCTTTTGAAGCAATAAACTTCTGCCTTAGCTGATGGGACAACTGAGATAATGAATCTATTCAAGAAGAAATAACAACAATGATCTTGGAACAGATTACTGCTTTGGTGTTAAAATGGAGTAAAATGGCACTACTACCTGTTGTTAATTTTATTGCTCTCTTATTGTATCTCAGCTATTAAAAAAAAGGCTCTGTGAAGTTTATCTTATTAAGGAAATAAGGTGTTCAAGCACAAGATAACAAAAGGGAGATATATTATCACTTGTTGCCAATTTTCTTTATTTTAGAGCAAAGTTTTGTTGTGTCTTAATCATTATTGACTAAAATATCTTCACAGCAGATAAGTAAATTTCTATTTGAAAATTGTAAGTCTTAGTTTTAATATAAAAACTAATATTAGTATGAATTAAGGATTAGCATTAATATAAGCTTTAGTGTTGGATTTTGGAGACAGTAGAAGTCACAGGGATGTAAATTATTCACCCCAGGTTTTATAATAAATCAGTGGTAGAGAAAGAACAGGCAAGCATCCAGGCACTGTTAGTGCTTTTGTACAGAGAAGCTGGAGAATGTCTGGAAAGTGAATCCTTAAAGAAGCTGTTTCTTGTAATCTCAGTCTCTTTTCTTTCTTGCACAGTAATTAGGGGAGGGAAGCTGGGCAGAAAAAGAGAGGATTAGTAACTCCAGAACTTCCTCAGACTGCACAGATACCAGTGCTAAGTTTGCATGGATGTCACATGGGGAACCAGTGCAGTCTCAGGGAAAAAATCTGCAATGGTATGAGAAACACCAATATCAACAAAAGTGTAGGTTAAAGTGCAGCTCATGTTTATTGTGTGTATCTGTGTGTAATCATGCACATGTGCTGTTGTCAGTGATGGAGAAGGAATAGGATATGCAGAACCTCAGCACAGCATCTACTGCTCTTTGAAAGCGGTTGTGCTGGAGATGTCTAGCCTAGACTTAGCCTCCTGGGGTGGCACTGAGTGTCAGAAACCCATAGTTGCATCCTGTTGAAACAAAAATGTGCCCTCAAAGCAAGTAGCACACTGATGCAGTCAGTCAGCCAGCCAAGGTATTCTGCTTTAGACACACTCACACCTTCCTAAGGAACACCATCACAGTAATGCTTGTTTATTGTTGCTTCCTTGGCTTGTACATGAATCCTCTGAATTTTTAAGTGGTCAGTGTGCAGCGAATCATATAGAGGGGAGCTGTTCTAGGCTTGCCAGTTTACACCCTCAGACTGCATGTCCTTCACCACTCTATCACTGCTCTCTTTAATTTTGTTCTCTGCACCTGATTAAGTAGAGAATTTACAGTGTTATATTTTACCCATAGTGTTATCTGGGCTGCCTGTTTGCAAAGTTACTTAAGGGTTTGCATCATACTTTATGATACATATGTATCATACATACATAAAGGGTTCTGCTTTAACTGTGTGGTATATCAAAGAATTGTTTAGTTTAAGATAGGAAGGAATTAGGATCACAATGTTTAATTAAGAAGGCCAATGGTGTCCTGAGGTGCATTAGAAGAGCACTGCCAGCAGGTATGCTGGCAGCTCAGCTCTGGTGAAGCACATCTGGAGTGCTGTGTCCAGTTCTGGGCTCCTCAGGACCGGAGACTCTTGGAGCTCCTGGAACAGGTTCAGTGCAGGGCTACAAGGATGATTAAGGGACTGGAGCATCTCTCCTACAAAGAAAGGTTGAGAGAGCTGGGCCTTTTCAGTCTCAAGAACTAAAGACTGAGAAGGGACCTCATCAACAGCTATCAGTATCTGAAGGGAGGGTGTCAAGAAGTTGGATCCATATATATATGTTCCGTGTATAAGTCTGTCTGCAGAGATCTGAGACTACTTAGCTTGCTTTTCAAAAGGATTGAATACAAGCAGTGCTGACCAAACCAGCACCAAACTGAGATCACTTCCACACTTATTAGGCTTCTTTTACACGCTCAGGATGTGGTGACCCTAAATGTCTGAGTCTACAACTTCAAGTCAAACTATGCTGCTCATGAGAAATTTGAACCCATTCTCTAATGCTAGGTTGTATTAAAAAGTGCGAGGGGTGTGTGCGGATGTTGTTAATTGAATTTTGATATTTAGATCTCTGTGTAAATGTACCTATTCTCATTTCTGCTATTCTGTTGGTCTGCATATTGTCCTGAGAACACACTTGAAAATATTTTTTGTCATAGGTTCAACAATCAAAATACCAGATTCTGGAATAACTCAAGAATATCTGCCCACTAATAGGTACATTATAAGACATGTGTATATCTGTTTAATTTATCTATTGTGAAAGAATAATTGCATAGGTTTTCAGCAGTTTTACAGTCCTCTTGAAGCATATATGAGTCATGCACAACCCATGAGGGAATAGAGAGAGGATATATAAGGTACTATTATGGTATCATACACTGGTATTTCTGCCAGGCTTTATACCAGATGCACTGTTTGGTTAAATTCTTATTCTCTGTTGGAGTAGTTGTAGCAAAAAATCTGTTTTTGCAGCTCTCCCGGAATTTCCTGAGAGCCAGAAAATACTACACTCCTTTATCACTGCTGCCAAAGAAAGAATAGATGTCACTGATCTTGATAGTGGGCATCACTTACTTGAAAAGTTAACAGGTTTTCCCAGTTCTTTCAACACCTGTCAGGAAGACTGCCTAAATCAATTCATAATGGACAGAACCTGACCAACAAGTTAAAATTATAGCTTATTAGATTGTTCTTGTTGGGTTTTCTTTTTCTCTTTTCTATATTTCTCTGCTTTCCTTCCTGAAATTCATTACCACCAGCAGCAAATGGTTTGAATGAAAGGACAGTTCACTCTGATTCTAGAGTTGTGTGTTTCTGTTTTCCATTTCACCAAACAAAATAAATAATAAAAAATACATTATAATGTGTGTTCAATAGATTGTATCTCCACTGTGAGAGTCAACCTTGTTTCTTAGCAGAAATCTAACCTATTCTCCAGATAGACATTGTGGAAGTAGATAGTATTGTTGTCGTTATTGTTGCTATTATTATTATTTTATTAGATGGTTTGTGCCTTAGGGAAAGGAGTGTGGGGTGGCAGTTGCTACGGAAACTGGTTTGAAAGAATGTTATCAGGAATCCATGAATCTGTTTCTAAGACAGCTGTCAATGTGGACACAAATTAGACCTATCCTCATTAGTTAGGTGCTTTCTTTCAGGGGGTGGTGGTTGTTAATCTGACATTTTCCATATGTGAGAGATTTTCTTGTGCGATTCTTCTTATTTACAGGAACAGAATGGCTGTTAATAGAGTCAATGTTTTCATTAATTTCTTCTTGTTATATATTCTAATGCTAAGTAAAGTGGTGTTTTGGTGGTTTTTTTTCCTTTTTTTTTTTTTTTTTTNTTTTCCCAAACTGCTACTAAGGGAAAGAAGCTGGGTTGTTTTTTTTTTTGTTTTTAATTCCACAAAAACTGACAGCATATTTTCCAGAAATACAAGGTGGTAAACTTATATGACAGAATGCAGATTTTTTTAGTGTGTCCAAACTCTTTTGTACAGTTTTTACATACCTGTAGCTGTTCTTCCCCATTAGTCTTATACCCTAATCTCCTCTTTCTGTAGCTGTTCTATGCATGAAGTAGAGAATCCATTTTAATCAGCCAGTGTCATCTTAGCCAATTGCTGCCTTTGGGAAACTGAATGCAGACTCTTAAGCTGCTTTTTTCAGCAGTTCCTTGCAAGGCATTTCAACAAATATGCAGTTTTCTTAGTAGGGAAGCGGTGGTTATTCTGTCTTTGTGTCCTCACGTGCTCTGAAATTTATTCATATGGGGCTTATTTTTTTACTTTCCAAACACTCTCTTAAGGGACATTTTTAGATTAGAGGCCATCTCACGTAACCTCTGGATGATAAGTTTCCCCTACATTTGTTCATCCTGGGAAGTGTTTATTTGGCTAGTCATATTGGCCAACTAGACAAGTAAGTATTTTCTATGTACTATTTGGGTGTATTTTGAGTCCTTCATTATTCTCATTCTATTTGTCATTTCATTATATTTCAATCTTCTATATCTCTCTTTAGGTTAGTAGAATCCCTGGAAATTTTCCCAGAAATTTTCCCTGGGAGCGGAGAACAAATCCAGAACTATCCTATGGTTAGAAATGTCTTTTTACAAAATGCTGTGGGGCTTTCTAATCAAGCTGGAAAAGGGAACAAGTGCTTTCTCATTTTATATGGAGATGAAAGGAGATTACCCTAGAAGGTTCAGGCTGGCCAAATTTAAGTTAGAAATGGATACTTTTTAGCATGAATAAACTGCTAAAATAAATTGTCATGGAATATGTTTTTTTCTAATCTTTTGTTGCCATTTATGTCACTTTTAGAAAACATGCCTTAGCCAAATACAGGTTGAACTTTCATTAAATGCATTAAATTACATTAAATGCAGTGTAAGGGCAAAGTATTGACAAGCAGAAGTTGGATTATGCAGAATGCTTACTTCATCTTCAGCTTTGATAAATCAATAACAGTGTTGTTTTCCTTTTTTCCCCTTCTATTTATTACATCATGCACCAGATGAAACTGACCATAAATAGTATTTTAGTATACTAGTTTTCATTGCTGGCTTGTGTAAAAATTTGTGACAACTGAGAGAAAAGTGCTGGAGCTGAATGTAGGACTCTATCTCCACATTTCTATAGCAACTCCTTGAAGCAAACTTGCAGGCTGTGAACAAAAGGCACTGTAGCTTTACTGCTATGCTGTCACTTCATTAGGCTCTTGGATGTCCTGCTTTTACTGAACCCTGTCATTCCACTTCAGATCTCGTTCCTATAAGAAGGATCTGGTTGCATGTTGTTTTTTTTCAGATTGTGTATATAGCTGTTTTCTTCAAGCAACCAGATATGGCAAAGTAATTTCATTATGAATGAGCTAATGTTAGTGAAAATTCATAAAATATTTTGTTGCTTGATAGAGTACTGGACTAAGCTAACTGAACCTGACCTGCTCTGTCTCTATTTGTGATAGTTTCTACTAATGCAGTCATCTTGTTTTAGATTTACTTTCCTGCACAAGTAAATGTGCAAGCCCTCCTACCCTGATACATTTTTCCTGTGCTGATAAGGTTGCAGGAAGAAAACATTCTAATTTGTAAAGGGGAGAAATTGCATAATGGGATTAAGCAGTTTGTGACATTTGCATTTTAAACTGGTATGCTTAATAACTATATGAGTAGGTTCAATTTAACTTTCATTCAGGATGAAACTTAATCATTATGACTGTTCAAATGTCATTTCCCTACACCTGTGTATATGCACTGTTAGCTGATAATAGTTGTTGACTGAAATTTGATCATCAGACACCCATTTCATCTATGCTGTTTTTCATTTTTGAAATTGATTTCAGTGATTCAGACTTGGGGGTTGTTTGTTAAGCATGGTTTGGTCATTCAGTTCTTGGACTACATTATGTCACATGTTCCTAGAGCTGCATTTCACTGTTAGAAACCTGTGTCTGATTGAGGCACACTCCTGATACCTGCTCCAGCACTTCAGTGCAATATGTGTTTTTAGGAGCTTAGCAAGGAAATGAAACAAGAGCTCTGTTGTTATATTGTACATTCTACAATAATTTTACAGGATGTCCATGTCTGTAGCTCTTTTTAAGAGCAACAGAATTAAAATAAGGAACACTGCTGGCAGATAAATAGAAATACTAAATAATGCTGTGGCAACATTAAGAGAAACTTAGACAATCGCTTTCATATGATATTTGCAGAGGAGCCTGAGATATTAATGTGTCATAACAAATTTATTTATAGACATACATACAGATGAGCACATACAAATTTATCTTTCAGTTTACACCTTTTCTTAATACTTTTTTCAATGGCTTAGTTTATGCTATATTTGAGGAACCTTGCATTTAGAAATATTACTGTGGAAAAAAGAGCTCTTGTTTTGCTTAAAATGCTTTCTCAAATGATTACAAAGGACAGGCAATATTTATCCCAGGATTTTATTCAAATTGTTTGGCTCAGGCTTTTTATCATCTTTTTAACCAGTGATGATGGTCCTTGGTATGCTTTGTGACTTATCTCGAAATCATCCAAATTTTCCTCTGGAAGATGAGGCTAGAAAACTCATGAGTACAATCTTTCATCTACACTGTCCTTCCTATTAATAAAATTATTAAGAACATTTACTTTTATTGTTGTCATGGGATAAAAGGGCTGCAGAAAATTCCCACATAATTTTATGGAGGGATTTTTGGTGGATTCCGGAGAGCTTATAAAGCCAAATGTCACTGGAAATCTGTGGAAGCTTCTGAGAATCTCAACTGTTTCACTGTGTCCCACTTCACTGTCAGTTTAAAAGGTAAAAAAATAAAAACAAAAACAGAAAAAAGAGGGAAACAAAAAACCCCTCACACTTGGTGATTTGTTCTTGGTTACTATAGTGATGAATCCTGTATGAAAACCCACACAGTTCTGACTGAAATCCAGACATGCAGATACTTGTCAGAAAAGAAAACCAAGAAAGAACAAATTCAATAGGATAACATTGAGTGGTGGTGTGAACGAAATCTATTTGGATGAAATTCTTTACCTGAATTTTAATCTGGGTCTTGTTGTTTTGGACACAGATGTTAAATAGTTCTTTCAGGCTGTTAGCACAGAAAACATAAGTACTTGGTGGAGCATGGTGCAGGTAGTCTTAAATTAAACTCGGAGTACAATCCTGGCTGATATTCTCAGGGAAGGTGACACCTTCAGTATACAATCTTTTCTCTTATGTGTCCTTTATCAAAATGTAGGGACCATAACAATTTTTTTTTTTTTTTAAAAGAGACTCCCTCTGCGTCCTCAAAATTTCTGAGTATCTATGTACTTGGAGCTTTGGCTTCCTTTTTGTTCTAGAAAAATTAGGTCATTCTCTCAGTGTAGCTTCTGTAGGCTCTGAACTTGGCTTTTGCTTCTAGACTTGACCACCCTGTAGCTTCTGGGTCCCCAGTCTGTAGGCCTGAAGTACTTCCAGACCCTCTTCAAGCTGTGAAGTTTCCTGCACCTTGTCCCCAGTTTTGTCCTCCCGGAGGCAGTGATAGGGACTGGATGTTCCTTTAGCTTCTCCTCCAAAGGTCCACATTCTTTTTGTTCCTATTCTGTTGAATTGGGAATTTCACTCCAATTTTCATTGTCATTCTGTTGATTTTTTCTGAATGCTGTTTTTAAAAGGGTGTTATTGAGTTTAAGCATTTTCCACTTTAAGGCTTTTAGAAAGAAGTTACAAATTCTTGTATTTCATACGGTTTGTTAAATGTATGATTTAAATTATGCCATGAGATCTGTTTGGTTTGCTTCCTACCTGGTAAAGAACAGGGTCAGAATGTGCAGACAGCTCTGCTGCCTGGACTGATTCCAACACTGAAACTTGCCAGGCTTCAGTATTTCAGGATTGGGGGAAGCACTAAAACAAAGAAATTCTTTAGTTTTTGAGATGTCAGGGCTCTTTAGCCTAGAAATCCATGTATGGTCTTTCCAGGCTTTTAAGGTCCCAGATGGACACTAGGATGTCTAGGACACTGGTGGTGAGAAAACCATAAAGTAGGTCCATTAATGTGGTATTGTGTGTTTTCTCATTTCTTGCTATCAAACCTTTTCTGATCTGGGGTCTTCTGCACTGGTAGGTGTGCCTGGTGGTCTAAGAATTCTGCTGTGGGCAGGAATCCTGGCTCCTGCTTCTGCAGCAGGTCCTCTGGCAGTCCTGAGACTGGGTCTTCATGGTCCTGTAATCTGGCAGGACTAGAAGCATGGAGAGATTCCTCATAGCCCAGGGTCTCAGTTCTGGGCCCCTGAACTCCTTAGTAGGGAGTGGTAAGGATGTGATACCCCAATGATTCCACCATCTTGGTCACGAGCTCTCTGTTTTTATTCTCTTTACAGCTCTGAGATTATCCCAGTTCTGGGTTTAAGATATAAAATATTCTCTAGTCTCAGTAGATATTAAACCCAAAGAGGAGGATGATCTTGAAATTTCAGATTAAAAGTCACGACTGGCCAAATTTGCTCATCTTCACACTCACTCTAATTCTCCACTTTGTCACCGTTGTGTCAGAACTTTTCAACAGAGGTTGTATGTTACTGTGTCTTCACAGAATATACTATTCAAACTTAATAAACCTCCTACTCTGAGCAAAGACTCATAGTGGAACAATTCACCTTTGAAGTATTTTAATGTATCTGCTATCTCAACTCAGAAAAATAATCTCATTAAACATGCTAATAAGTTAAGCTAATTATTTCAATCGTATCTATTAATGACTACTATATTACATGGATCAAAAGGCTGACTTTAAGATGTTTATATCTCATTATTATTAATTACTTCTATTAAGCTTTCATATTTAATGTTGCCTTACCTGAGCAATGAAGATGCTTTACAAAAAAAGGTAATTTCGTTGTTGATGTCTGTAGAAGATATCAGCCTGTCTTTTAAGAGTGTTTGCAAAGTTTGGCTCTTACTGGTGACAGCCATGCATAGTAGAACTTTAATGGGTGACTTATACAATGTCACATCCAAATGATCTAGACCTGCATGTACTGTTTGTAATATGTACTAGTACAAAGTCACCTCAGTGGGATTTGGTGATGATCTTTTATCTTGAAGCCGGTTTTTATGGGGCTATAACAATTCAATCTTCCTTTGTCACTGTGCCGACAATGTCCTCCTCCACGATCTGAAAAGTCACTTGTAAATGAGGTCAGCAATTTTTGTCTACTGGAGCTCTATAAGTTAACAACAGTGCTTACAGTGAAATGTGATTGAAACAAACTTTCCTCAAACAACCTCATCAATAACTCCTTCCCCTGTTCCATGCTGCCCTAGGCAGTTGGCAGAAGGAAACAATGACAAGACCGCTCCTGTTTATGGTTACTCAACCAGATTTAAGTTAGGAGCATATCTAGGAACTGCCCTATTTTGATGTATCTACCTATTTTTTTCTTGCAGCCAAACAATATTTGGTATTTTGCAAGATGTTCAGGCCACTCCAAGATAGGAAGTTATTGGTCTTGGAAAAATTTCTTTCTGAAGTCCATGTTTCGTTTCTGCTGTGAAACATGAAAATTGAACTGCATTGTGCCAGTATTAACTATACTGAAATCATTAATTTGATTATCTTTAACTCTTTTTACAGTTTCCCTAGATGGTATCTGTTAAGTGTATGAAAGTAAATCAAATTTAATCTTTTTGCTCATTTCTTAGATTTGAAATCAAGGGCCGTATTCTTTGGCATCTAGAACACAATTTGGGATATTACTCAATTGAGAAGTTTTGTCAGTGCTGGTGGCTTTTGAGGTAGGTTCACTCTGCCATGGCTGAAGCGGGTGCTATTAGAGCCCCACACTTCCTGTTCTGAAATTTTTCTAGGTGCTGCACCCCAAAATCAGAGTCACATCACTTCGGGGGAGGGTTCCTTATCCACTGAACTGAAAGTCAGTCATTTTAGCTTAAATAATGAAGTAACATGGATTAGTGTGTTAAGTATCTGAAGCAGTTAAAATGTCCTGTTGTATTTAACTGGCTGAGTTGTGAAGCTGCTAATTTCTGGCTGATGGTAAGGGACATTAATGAGATCTTCAGAAAGAATATTATAAGTCCAGATAGGTAGGAGAGAAGTCTCTTGCCTGGTTTTAAGAACATGAGTTTTATTGGATACTGTGACACAGCTCAAACATGGTAGTTCATTAAGCTTATCACGCTTAAGCTTTGTGCCTGTGCTTTTAAGCTTCAATTAAATGAGATGAGCAGTGCCTTCTGGAAATGGGACTTACTGCTCACATCTTGCTTAGAGATTTGTGCAAAACTGACATTTATTTTGCTTTTCAAGCAATTCTTTATGTGACACCAATTAAGTATCTTGGTGGTGGTGATTCATTTGTTAGAGGTAAATGTCCAAATGGTAAAACAACTTGGCATTAACTGGTAGTAGAGGTAATTGATCTGAGTAGCTATCTCTTTGCCAGCTCAGTAGTTTGCTAAAATTATAATTTAAAAATAGACAATTAAAGAAATGATGTGAGCTTATTAGAGAGTTAACCAGCTCATGTATTGAACTAAAATAGTCTGAAATGATGGTATTAGCCAATTTATTGAAAATTATTTTTTTCATTATTTGTCCCATTTTGACTTTTTTGTCTTATCAGAATTAAAATACTCTATATATGACTTTTCCTAAATAGATACATACTTGCTAATTTCTAAAAAATAAAGCCAAACCCCATTGTGCACCATACAGATCTTGTTCTTCATAGTGTTGATTCAAAAATGAAAAGATTTTTGTTCTGCTTCTTCTTTCATGTTTCTCTGTTGGAGGCAACACACATACAGGGAAACAATCTTTCAGGTTTTGGGTCTTCTTTAGACATTGGTTATTGGCCACTGTTAAGAGATAGGACAAAGAGTACATATAGCTGTTCTCATATTCTTAATATGTGGCCTAAAGCAAAAGATTTGTATTGCTGTTTTGTACTTGTGATTTATCTGTTTTTCTCTGTTCCCGTTTTTTTTTTTTTTAATGTAGTCTTTAATGTATACTTTCAAAGCAGATGCTGTTTGTGAAGAGTATTTCACATTGAGGGTTTTGATACCAGTTTGAGACTCAAGGAATTTTTT
Organism: Mixornis gularis; assembly: GCA_003546035.1. Lineage (NCBI taxonomy): Eukaryota > Metazoa > Chordata > Aves > Passeriformes > Timaliidae > Mixornis > Mixornis gularis. Next base: position 172,990 of record QVAJ01000556.1, on the reverse strand, counting down.
CAATATTCATAACATTAAAATTAGTCCTTCTTTGTAATACTTCTTTCTGTAATTTCGCAAGAAAAGGAAAATAATAAATTTAAAATAATTGGTATATGACAAAAAGGGGATCTTTCAAAAGATCAGGCCTAGATCTTGAAAATAATTTTTGTATCTGTATCAAAAAACCCCAAAAACTTTCCTGCTGAAAGTTTGTTCTTGGATATAATTTCTCTCATGTTTAGCCCCCTTTTTAATATCCCATCCTCTTTGCAATTTTTAGAATGGTTAGTGATTGTATGTTGTATGCCTAACTTGTTTAGAAAGACAACCAGCCTTCCCTTAAGGACTCACTGGGAAGGATTTCTTATTTCCCCAGTCATCTGCTTCAATGTATTTTCACTTGCCACTACCACCAGTTTGCATTGTTGCCTTTTTTTTTTTTTTTTATGGTTAGAATTTTACTAACTACTACTTCCACCTGTAGAGGGTTTTTTATGCCTTTCCTTGTTTTCCTTGAAAAGTCTTTAAAATTCCAAGTGTTTTCTGTTTATTTGCATCACATGACTGTTAGCAAAACATCTGTGTTCCTGCTTTTCTTAAGCTTGTCTCAAAGACTGTAGAAAGATGGGTATATGAGATGCCCTGGAAGGCAGCACTCTGCTACCTAGACATTGAAGCCACATGAACTCCAGAATCCAATCAGTCTGATGAGGCACAGGGCTCCTCTGAAGCTGTTACTCCTAAATGTCATAAATTAGGATAAATAAGGCTGTTACATGCAATTGTGTGCAGGTATATTTAGGAGATTTGTGATTGTAATGCTCTAAGAAAAAATATCAACAACCTCCACATGCATGCATTTGCATGCCCCCTTCACCCTCACAACAAAAATAAAAAAAAAACCAACAAAAGATCATTTGGTTTATTTTGTGGATTCAGTAATTTAGTGTTTGGGGGGTTGGTAAAGAATAATAAAGAAAATACCAAAGTGCTCTTCTTTTAAGAAATATTGTTAGTTTATTTTTTTGTTTCTACTCTGTAAGCGTATTTGCATATATTAATAAGGAACACTAAGCCTCAAGGACAAAACTGCAGTCCTAAAATGCATTTCCCCAAATTTGAAAATGTGTTGTTTGAAATTGTTTTTCTATATTAAGTCCTGGCCTGCTGTAGAGACAGTGATATTATGAGATCCTCTTCTCAACTGGAAATTTAATGAAATTAATGAGTCTTGCTTTAGTGCTGCTGTGGTTTTTTGGGTTTTTTTGGTATTGTTGTCCTTTTAAGTTTTTTTTTTTTGTTGTTGTTGTTGTTTGTCTGTTTGGGTTTTTTTTAATTTTATTTGAAGCGCAAGGAAATTATCTCTGTAATAGCCTTTTGCTTGTCCAGATAGCTGAGGGGAGCAACATTTCTCTGATCATAGGTGTGGGACATTGACTGACTGGGATATTGGGTGCTCTCAAAGCCATTCTGTCACTTCCCTCTTCAGCTGCACAGGGGAGAGAAAACACAATGAAAGGCTCATGAGTTCAGTTAAGGACAGGGAGAGATCACTCACAAATTACTGTCATGAACAGAACAGACTTGACTTGGGGACTTCAGTTGAATTTACTGCCCATCAAATTCAGAGTGGGGTAATGAGAAATGAAATGAAATCTTAAAATACCTTTCCCCCACCTATCCCTTGTTCCTGGGCTTAACATTATTCTCAAATGCTGTGCCTCCTCACCTTGAGCAGTGCAGGGATACAGGGAGTGGGGGCTGCAGTCAGTTCATCACATGTGTCTTCTTCCCCTTTCCCCTCAAAGGGAAGACTCCTCACACTTCCCTGGTCCAGCCTGGGTTCTCTCCCACAGGCAGCAGTCCTCCATGAACTTCTCCAATGAGAGTTCTTCTAACAGGCTGCAGCTCTTCATGAACTGCTCCTGTAAGGATCCCTTCCGAGGGGTGCAGTCCTGCTGCTCCAGCGTGGGTTTCCTGCAGGTCACACGTCCTGCCAGGAGCCTGCTTGAGCACAGGTTTCCCATGAAGTCCCAACCTCCTTTGGGCATCCAGGTGCTGTCCCTTCAATCTCCACGGGCTGTAAGGGAGTCTCTGCTCCACTGCCTGGACCACCTCCTGTCCCTCCTTATTCATTGCCCTGGCTATCCCTGGAACTCTTTTTCTTGCATGTGTTCAGTCCTC
>QVAJ01000556.1:158262-170804 GCA_003546035.1 Mixornis gularis | reverse complement strand
CCCTCCTCCTTTAAATGTGTTATCACAGTGGTGCTTCTGCAGTTGCCCACAGCTTGGCCTTGGCCTGCAGTGGCTCCATGTTGGATCTGGCTGGAGTCAGCTCCGTCAGGCATGGGGAAAGCTGCTGGCAGCCTCTCACAGAAGCCACCCCTGTGGTCCCCTCACTACCAAAACCTTGCCATGTAAATCTGATACAACAGGCAACACATTTAGGCAGCACAGCCTACTTTATATCAAATAATAACAGCCTGCCATTTTTGGGTAAAACTTTATTTTCTTTCTTATCATTTGTGGTCATTCCAAGTTTATACTAATCTTAGAGATGAGCACTGTCATATTGGTACCATAAATTATTTTTCAATGAGAGGATTAAAACTTAATATCAAAATACCAGTTGGGGAACAGAGCAGATATCTGCCCATATGAGGCAATATTATTATTGTTGTTTAAAAGGTTACAACCTTGAGAGAGTGTGTGTGTACTCTGGCCATTATCATTAATCTCTCTAACACATATTATGCTAGACATAACACCTATAACACCCATCTCTATAAATTATAGTTTATATGCATACAACAGTGTGATATATTTCAGGCTGCATGTCAGGGTCTCTGGATTTAATGAGGATAGGGGAATCAGTTGCTTAAATATTTTCATAGATCTCATGTTTATTTATGGGAGCAAAGCAGTAACTTTGTACTATTAAACCTCAACATAAAACAAGTATTACAGCCTCATTAAGACCATTTAGTTGAGCAATTCCTGTGCCTGGGTTTTTTTATCAGAAGCAGAGTTAAAAAAAGTTATGAAGAAATAAATAGTGACTGGATATTTGCTTGTCTCTGGTTATCAGTGGGTTACAAAGGGTCCTGATATGTCTCAGTAAATTCTGGCTTGGAGGTGAGGGAACAAAGCAATTTCATGATTTTGGGAATACTCTGGCTTTTACTTCTTTCGTGAATTCAAGATGTTTCAGGTACATTAGAACAAACTTAAAAAAAGGTGTAAATCTTTTGGATGCACTAAGGAACCTTCTAAAAAGGCACTGACGGGATTAAAAATACTGCTGCCACTAGGTGTCATGCTGGGATCATCTCTCCAAGCATGACATTCTCAGAGGTACTGGATGAAGGAATGGGATGCTCCTGTATGTATTTCAGTATCTAAAATGGCTGATTTTGCAGGCTGTGTATCTGGAACCTTCACATATCGTGTGAGAAGGGTCGGTGGTGCACAACCTAAAGCCAACACAGATGCTGGATATTTCCTCTTCCATCTGATCAAATCTCTCACAGATCATCAAGTCACACACACCTGCTTAGGAAAATGTGTTAAAATAGCTCCATGTGGGCATGCTTGGTAATATGGGGGGAAAAACATATGACTTTTTTTTAGTCCTCCTCCAGTGTTTCTGTCATCTAAATCTCAAATGGGCCAAAAAAAAAGAGAAGAACACCCAAACAATCAGCCACCTGAACATAATGCAGTTTTTTACAAAGACGGGCCCTTGAAGGAAGGCTTTGTTTTCACGAGCGCCAAACACAATGTCAAACACTGAACTTTCTATTTATTGAAATTAATTTTATAATATGTAATTGAGAATTCAAAATCATTATGGGGGCAATGTTTGATTTTGTTGTTTTTTTAATAAGCCTGCTGTGCTGTGGTTTTTTTCTGTACTTCACTCCTGCACTCAATCAAAATTGTCACATTTCTTAACAGTTCCTTAACGTGGCACTGTACCAATACTTGTAAATACTTGATGGGAGGGAAAACAGATGAATCAGATTCCCAGTGAAAGGAGGAGAGGAAATGGGCACAAAATTGAAAAACTGGAATTTCTAGTTTTGCCAAAGGACAAACTTTTGTGCGCTGATTGATTCCCCAACATGATGCTCAGGGAGGTTGTACCATAACCTTGGAGATACTGGAAAACCACCTGGATGCGATCCTCCTTGAGCAGGGCAGTTGAATTTAGATGGTCTCCAGAGGTGACTTCCAGCCTCAACCTCTCTGTGCTTTTGGGTGTTTTCAGTCTGCCTATTGAGTCATCACTGGGGATACTTAAAAAAGAGGCAAAAAACCCCAACCAAACAAACAATGCAAATATCTGCAAAAAACCCACCAAACAAAACCATAATAAAACCATAGCAAAAAACTTTGAATAGGGTTTTTTAGTTTATGGGTTTTTCTCCCACAAAGGGAAAAAAATCCCTCTTTCTTCACACCATATGTTGTAAGTCTAACAGGTTATAAGGATTCTATCTTCTGAATCTATTTAACCTACTGTTTTGTACCAAGCTTGTACATGGCTGAAATATGTACACTCAGGTACTGGGAAGAATTTTTCACTGTTCTGAAGTTGATTTATGGTACTTCTCCCTCCAGTAGCAGTTTCTGTGGTGGAAATTGAAGTGTAATTTGGGTATATATGTAAACATCTCCATGCACCCAAACTTGCCTCTGACGTTTCTGGTGTCATGAACAATGGCTTTACTAGGGAAAGCTTGAATTGACCAGAGGTGAAAGGGTGTGTAGCCACTTAGAAGATAACATATTATGCAGTATCTGTCCATCACTGTGATGTTTGTGCCTCACAGACTCTGGTATATCTATGTTAGGAGAGGTGTGCCCTCTGTCACACAAAACATGTTTTTATTTCTGTTACATAACTTCTGGGTCTCAGTCTCCCACCTGAATTCTCCACTTATGAATATGAAGCAGACTTCCTTAGAAGTTTTTCCACAAAAAAAGGATAGTATATGTAGGCCAATGCAGTGCGGCTACACATATGCTGTGAGTTCACACAATGGGTTCTCCTGGGTTTCTGTTCTGTACGTGTGAATTCTGTTATCTCAGAGGTGCTGAGAGACAAAATATTTTTTTTAGTTATACTTTCAAATATCTTTTTTGCCTGTTGATCTGTATCCATTTGTTGTCTTGGTGTATATCTATCAACAAATGCTTTGTTCCAAGCATGGTTTTTGTTGCATAGTGTTTAACACAGTGAGACACTAATTTGTGTTCTTTGTACCTAGTCAACATGGTGCTGAAAAGTTTATTACTGGAAATTAAAGAAGCAAAAGGATTTTTGATTCCTTTGATTTGGTATTTTCATTAAGCATGTGTGTGAAGTAATAATGAATATATTTGTACATGACAGCATCTTGGGAGGACTGGGAGATGCTTGGGAAGACAGTGTTAGAGTGTAACATTTTCATGACTCCTGGGAAGAAATGACCTAAAAAGAAAACACACAAAATTTTGTAAAATAAATTGAAAGTGCCACAAGTAAAGGAAAACACACACATGTTAAAAATATATATAGGAAGTTAGGCAGTGAAGCATTCAGAAGCACACAGAGAGTTTTAGGAAACAAGATTCCATAGAAAAACAAGAAATATTTTGCTGTTGTAAGATAGTCGGATCTCTTGGTGTTTATGGAAGAATTACGGGGTGGTTGGGCTTTGTCTGGCAGTGATGGAATGGGGCCTCATAAAATCCCTTTGTATGGCAGTACAGTGAAGAGATGCAGGAAACTTGGAGAGGACTGTGTTTGGAATATTAGGAATTCATGGCAAAGCATCTTAATGGTGTCTTGGAGAAAAGGAAGGATAGGTTAGACCTGGATGGAATATAGGGGTGACGTTAAGGCTTTAAGATATTTTCATTCCAATAAAGTTAATGATTTAAAACTGCACAGTAGTTTCTTGATATAGTACAAGAATGTAGCTGCAGAAACAGTGTCTTACACTACATTTTCATTCTGGCTGTATGGAAATGTTGAGATATAATGAAAACAAAATTCTCAAAAAGTTTGCCATCACCACCACTTAAGACTATTTTTAGTTCCAATAATATGTTAATGTATTGAAATAAAAGAACAGCTCCTCGAGTAGTTTGGTGACTGGACACTTTTCTGGATCACCAGGTGTCTGCCAGTCTGGGCTTCTGTTTCTGTCAGTCATGCCTGTTGTAGAAAGTTCTTGTTAAAAAAAAAAAAAATCTATTCGATATTAATAAACTTGAAATGTAATGTGGTGGTGCAAATAATGTTTGTTTCAACTGTTTGTTTGTTTACACTGCCTGATTAATAATTGGTAAGGATTGCTGCATCTTTAAAATTTCACCTTAGGAAAAAAAAAAATGTTTTTCCTATCCCCAAGAATGTATATATGGGATTGTATGATTGATAACACCTTAAACCATTATTTGTTCCTTTTCATACTGTTAGTGAGGATGGACATTGACAGTTAGCCATACATCCATAGAGTTTGTGTTCTTCAGTAAGATGATATCATGGGATTTGTTATTATCTTCCTTTGGACAGACAACAAACTTTGGGCAAGTACAGTTAATGTGTTTTCTGGTTAAATGAAGAATATCTGTGCAAGTGAGTGGTAATGGTATTGCAATGTGTTAAAGATTTTAGAAATAGGTGCCTGACATCACTTTTTGGACAGATATTTGGCCTAGCATCTGAAACTTAGTATCTGCTGCTGTAGGAGACTTAATGCTCCTCATAATTATAAAACAGAAGTGGGGTTTTTTGTTACCTTAATTGTGTCTTTCAGAGCTCAGTTTAACCTTAATTTTTTTTTCTGCTTTAAAAGCTCCTGTGTAGAATTTTTTCACTGTAGAATTTAACTTGCTTAAGAAAAAGAAAACAAAACCCCAAAACTAAACCATAAACATGTAGCATGGCAAATCTGATTAATGCTGTAGAACCTATTATACAAATACAGCATTGGGCTAATGAAATGTAAAATATTGTACCACTATCCATATTAATAGGAGAGAAGAAAAGCTGCTTATCAACATGTTCTGTCTTAGCTTAAAGAATGAAGAGAGACTGAATAATGATTCACTTAACTAATTTTCTATTAACTAATTTTTTAGCTGTCGGTCATTGGTAAGGTCGTCTTATCTCATATTCTGGCTGTTTGTGATTTATCCTAACAAACTGAAAGCAAGTTTTATAGGAGGTAATGGATGTATATAAATCCAGCTTCTTGAAAGAGAGAAACAACTTGGGAAATGGAAAACCATAATGAATAATTTATATTTTCATGGATTTGTTTTCCATAATATTGATTAAAGGCATGGTGTTAACCATGGTCTTCTCACTTTAAATAGAGCCAGTACTAAACATTCCTTGCTCTTGGGCTTCCAGGGGAATGGACTGGATGGTCATTGAAGATTCTTCCCAACACAAACCATTCTATGGTTCCATCCTAAAATTTCTAAAACATACAAAAAACAAGCATTGCATTTCTAGTAAAGAACTTCTAGTATATTCAATTGAGTCCTAGTGTCTGTGTCTCTTGTAATCTTTTATTCAGCCATATTGGATGATGTTCACATGGACCTTCATCAGTCAATCAAACCTTTATCTGCTGCTGCTTTCTCTACTAGCTCATTCCTAGCTAATAATTTACCCTTCAGCAGCAGTCCTGGTTGAACCCCATGTGGTGATTACACACCATACAGATCCTTGCTTACACCTCAGCCCCCTAGTGGGATAGGGAGGAGAATTAGAAAAAGGTAAAACCTGTGGGATAAGAAACATTTTAATAGTCAAACCAGGATAAAATATAGTAATGCTAGTAATGAAAAAAGAAATGACTGAAAGAGGTAGAGAGAGAAATAAAACGCAAGAAAGACAAATGATGCACAGTGCAATTGCTCACCACTCACTGACCGAAGCTCAGCTTGTTCTCAAGCACCAATCAGCACCTCACAGCCAACTCCTACAAGGAGATATACTGGGCATGATATTCTATGTTACGGCTTATGTCTCTGTTCGAGTGAGCTGCCCCACTATTCGCCCTCCCAGTTTTTTGCATTAGGAGGCTAAAAAGTCCTTGACTTCAGGTGAATACTCTTAAGCAACAACTGAAACATCAGTGTGTTTCCAGCATTATTCTCATATTAACTGCAAAACCTCAGCACTTTCCCTCCTACTAGGAAGAAAATTGACTCTATCCCAGCTGCAACCAGGATAGGTATGATCCTTTATTAAAAACCAAAAAACCCGATGACATAGGTTATTTCACAGTTCTGGTTTGGGTGGCTCTCCAGGTACAGGGAAAAATGAGTTGGAAAGACCATTGAATTTATTGCTATCAGAGTCAGTGTTCAGTTAGAAGAGTTGTTTTTAGCTATCAATAGTGACAGATACTAATATATAATACTGACATGCCCAACGTCTTAATTCTCTTTACACACAACTACCTACAACTACTGAGCAATGGCAGCTGCTTTTAGACATGTACCCTAAACTAGATTTCCAGTTGGAAAAAAACAGCCCATAAATCTTTTAAGAGAGAAATTTTCCTACTTATTTCATATCTTTTATTTAGGATTCCACGATTGGTGCAAGTTCTCTGAATTTTGAAAGCACTCATTGTAATTTATTTGCTACTAAAATCTAATTAATTGTAGGCAAAGAAAATGAAAGGTCTTGTTTGCCAGACACCTTGTCTGTGGTGAAGTTCGCTTCGGAACAAACTGTTTAAATAGAAAGGGTTTGCATAGTCTGAATGAACTTTGAGAAGATATTCAAATGTCACATTTTTCTGAGCCTTGTCACAGTGCTCATCTCTTCAGAGGCTTATCTTCTGCTAGCTGTTTACTCAGAAATGAGTGTTAGAACCTGTATTTTAACAGTCTTTTTCTTGGGGATTTTTTGACATTGGTGTGTCCTTGTTTCACAGAGCATGTCTTCACAGAATGGAATTAATGAGTTTTATCATAGGCTATGTGTGGCAAACATCTAAGGATGATTACCTGTAAAGCCAGTTATTAGGAGTTTGCTTCTCTATTGTTCATCTGGAGTAGGCTGAATGATTATAATATTTGTCCTATAAGGTACCAAGCACCACTGGTGTCACATATATGTCACACAGCATGTATGATGTGTTTAGAACCAGGGTCTCCTTGCTAAACCCTTTGGGGCCGGGGGCCTTGCCTCAGTGGTCCTCACTGAGACCATCGGGATTTCAGTTACGGACTGAATTGTTTCACTAAGTCTGGAGAAACAGCAATGACTTATTCCTTCTTAGGCTGTTAGTACCTACTAGAAAATTTCCTAGGTTTCTCAGTTTTGATTTAGAAGTCAACCTTTTGAACAGAGTTGGTATATTTGTAATTTTCTGCTGGACTTTAGGAAGGAAAATAGTACAACTACAAGCTCAACCTGGGAAGTGACAGTTGCTTTAACGAGCTGCTGGAGTAGGGCAAGAATAACAGAGTATTGGTAGGAAAAATGAGGAAATAGTGATTTCTGTAACTTAAAATTTAGAACACTGGGAATGATAAGGCATGAAACCCAAATACAGGTAAAGAAAAGGTACATCAGTTTTTGATTCTGGCACATAGGAAATACGGCTTAGTTATGTTTCCCTCTCTCAAAGTGGGAAATCTATTTTAAAGATTCTTATACAGGACTTCTATTTTTTTTTTTTTTCCTGTAAATGTACCATAGGAGACATTAAACTTTTTTGAAGAATTTTAATCACAGGTGGATTTTGGGTGTAGTTTCACATGAACTATATTTGTATGAACTTACTATATGCTGTGTGTTTGGAGTACTATTTTTTAAAATGCCTAGACTGATTGATATAAATTTATGTCTGTCATTGCAATTTTCCCTAGTTTATATATACAGAAATTAAAGTGACACAGAATATGATACTTTTGCCAGGATATTGCAGTAAAAGTTGCAGTGGGGACTGAGGGGAGAGATTGTCGTCTCTAATCTTACCCCTCTCCCACTTGTGACCGTTCAATTCTTTTGGAGGAATCTGTTTGCTTTAATACTTTGATGGTGGCCTAAAAAGCTGAATGTATTCCTGATGGAAAAAGAAGCAAATTATTTAAAAAAAAAATTCTATTTTTCCTCTTTTTAAGTAAAGAAAGAGAAATAAAAGAAAAATGGAATGACTCATGTTACCTTAAGCATCCCTAGGATTTAAAGGTGTTTTAGGTTTGGGGACAAGGGATGCTTAAGAGAAGCTCGAAAACATCACAAAAATGTATGCCTTATTCAGTAGATTGCTGTGTAGAAAAATATGGATTTTAAGACATTTTGCTCTGTCCCTTGAGACTGCAAGGCTGTTTTATCATGAAGGTAAACATTATGAAAAACCTCAGACTGGTAGAATTTTTGTAAAACAATGTGTTTTTATAAAGAAATTTAAAATAAAAATATTTCATTTTAAGACTTTCATTTCTTGAGGGATCAAGTGGATGCAGTGTTTGTGGAGGGCTCCAGAAAAGGAGTTTTCTCCATGTCCAGAAAGCATTCAGTGATGTACCCTTGAAGCTAGAGATCTTTCCCTATGTATTCCACCCTCCAAGTTTTTTGTCACCTTTATGACAGACATCCATACAACATGGTTGGGATTTTTTCCTCAAACACATTATCAGTTGTTCAAGTGGACGTTTCCATGTTTCCAAGCTGGAGCACAGTGCTGTGCAAATTGCGAATTTCTTCCTGCTCTGTCAAGATGATGGGTTTCCATGACTTGACTCAATTTTTTTGAGTGTACACTGGAGCTGAGTCTCGCTTCAGTTATACAAGTGATAGGCATGGTAATGACCTGTTACAAAATAGATCTGGATGGCATAGTTTTGACCATAAGCACAAGAAAATTTTCTCCTTTGGCTGACAGGCTATTGGTCCTTGTGCAGTTACAATTACCAAGATAACCATAATACAAAGAAATGTTCCATTTGTGGGAAATTGTGTGAGTTGAAATTACTGAAAATATGCAATTTAGGAGAAAATAAAACAGTATATTTACCACAAAATGGTTGAGGTTCATGACGTAGATAAGAAATATTTTTTGTGTGACTGTTGGCAAGACTGAGAGATGAGAAAACAGATTTAGAGGAGGAGGTAGACGTTCCTTGGAAGATCAGTGAAAAGTGGTTTGATGACACATGTTGGTTTAGGGCTCTCATGTCTAAGTGATGGGGGTGGGAATAATGTTTATCAAGCACAAGGTGAGTGGGTTGGTCGTCTGCTTTTGCACAGAAAAGCATTGGTTTTGTTGGCATTGTCATAGCATGTGTAGTTCCATGTGCTGTTTGTATGGACTTTGACTTCTGGGCACCACAAATTTTCTGTCTAGGTGTTTTTCTAGTATCATTTGGAATTCTCTATCATGACAGATTGTAGTCTATCCTGTGTCTGGGATTCACAGTTGGAACTGGGTGACTTTCTCTGCTTAGCTGAATGCTATTGGTTTGTTGATGGCTTATTCAATACTTTTTCACCAGTTTCTTCCTGAATTTTTATTCTGAGATTGCAGTTGCAATGTATGTTAAACTAATCTCAGTTTTTGAAAATAGTAAGATTGGTCGTTACCCTCATAAAACTTACAAGCTGCTACCATTTTGTTCTCTCACAGAACCCTTACACTCCCTTTCCTGCCTCTTACCTTAAGTGCACAACTCACAGTTGGTTTCACAGTCCTTCTTGCTTGGCTTTAACACTGTTAAATGTTCTTCAGCTGTCCTGGCCATATAGAAGCTTTGTTGTCTGTCAGGACTACCAACTCCTCCAGTCCTTCTTTCAGGCAGTCTTTTGCTGTTGGTATTATGGTTCTGTAATGAGAACAACCAAAGGGTATGACCTTGGTTCTAATGAACTGTGCTCTAGAACACGTCTACCACAATCATTTTGGACGACTCTTAGCAAATCCTTCTAAAAGTGTGATTCCTTACAAGCAACAATATCAGGTCCACAGGTTTCACATGTACTAGTCTGCTACTTTTTCTGAAAATAATTTCAGAATTGTGTATGTATGCAAATCAACTTTTCCATGTGTGTAGAGTGATTTCAGTGCACTGAAGATATGTCAAGCCTGTTAAAACTCTTCTGTACAGGAAAAGTGCATGAGAAGTGTGGTGGAACTTTCTGATCAGGAAATCTGATGTCTAAAATAAAAGGCGTCTGCTACCATGCTTCAACACAACAGAAGCAGATTTTGAAATTTATTTAGGTGTAGCATTCCCATCGTTAGCTGAGATAATTACTACATTTAAGAAAGTATTGATATGAAATTTAAAAATCCCTGGGCAGGAATAACAACATAAGTTTGTTGTGTCTGGTGTTATTTCAGCTTTTTCCTCTCTTTGCCTAATAGCTTGCTCAAATAAATATTGTCTGAGTAGCTCCCCTGATGCAGTTTGGAAAATCAGATAAGCACAATATAGTGGAAGAGAAAGAAAATAATACATTCAGTTTGAAGGCAGAACTGAAAACTAATGGAAAGGAAAAGATCATTTCAGGATCAGCCAAAACAGTTCTTCCCTCACACCTGAATTGAGACATATTGTGTCAATTCATTTTAAAAAATGTTCTTAACTGCTCGTTTTAACTATTTTTTCTTTTTAAATTGGGTAATTTTCAAAAAGTTATGTTTTGAATGAAATACATTATTGAAAAACTAAAAAAATGTAATGTAAAATAATATGGTATGTGAAAGTTTCTTTTGTAAAGAAGACATTAATCAGTACTTGAAATATTCCTTTTTTATCTCAAAATAATGAGTTTTGAATTGAATACTTATAAATTTAATTCAGATTAACCTCTTTTCCTCCAAGACTTTTTTAAAGAGTTATGCTACTTATCAGCAAATTTCTATCATACAGGGTGATAATGAGAACCAAAAAAAGGAGGGTAGGAAGGGAATCTCTGCTATGGAGAGAATTAAAAAAAAGAAAATCAATTTTTCATGTCAGAATTTCTTTACAAATTGAGTGGAAGACAAAGGAATTACATCTATGAAAATTGCTTTTAACGGCAGTGAACATGATACCTCACAGTGGTTTAAATTGCTGGAATATGTAGGACATTGTTTCCTGACATTTCAGATTGTCCTGCCGTTAGCCAGGCTGAGACTATCATAGGTTATCCAATTTCTTAATGCTGCTAACCTAGTACCTATAATTGTCACTAAATAAATAGGAAAACTCTTATTTATTCAAGGCTGGTGTTTAAAACTGCTGCAGCTTGTGCTCTACAGGTTGAGAGATTTCATTTACACATTAACACCCCTCCCATTCCAATAGAAGGAATTCAGTTTTCTGTATGCACCTTTTGAGTATTAATGATAGAAATTAATCTATTCAACTCTTACAATTATCTTACTTCCAAAAGTCATCATCTTTCTCCTTTCTTTGTTGTTTTTTGTTTGTTTGTTTTTGGTGTTGTTTGTTTGTTTGGGTTTTTTCTGTTTCTCTTTTTTGCTTCATCTTTGCTCAAGACTAAATTTGTTCCCATAGGTTGAATATACATTTCAGAGAATTGTCTTCTAAGAGTCCTAAATTGTCTCTCTTCTAGATACAGACTTTCCTATGGCATTTCTTACTAGACTATGACAGATCTTATTAGGAACAAAAAGAAGTCTGGAATTCACAATTCTTGAGGATCATAACTCTTGCTGTGTACAAGTGGAGCTGCTGTGTACCTTCATGCCAAAGTTTTAAAAATTTGTTTATACAGGTTAATAAGGGTTGTGCACTCGATTCACAGCACAGACAGAACTATAATCAAAAGTATTTGATATGTCCTGACAATGTTTCCTACAAAGCTTCCTTTCCTTACATAAATTTTCTAAAAGTGTAAAAAGGTTTTTGCACTTTCCCTTAAAAGTGATTGAGTTCAGTGTACTGATTAGGAATCCATCTATGCTGGCCACATAGGGGTAGACAAGTTTTCAATTACCATTAAATATTTTATTGCCTTTTTAAAGTGCTGAATTTTCAAAAGTTCTTCTGAAATTGATTGAACCATGAAATGCTCTGGCACCTGGAAGAAAGCTATTAATAATTTTTCATTTTTTTCCTTTTTGTCCCCTTCTCTGTTTTCTGAGGTTTGCATTATTACCTAATAACTCCAAAATTTGAATGGGTGTATGGCAAATGAGACAATACCACTTGTCTCTACTGGCTAGAAGGGTATTAAGGTATAAAGCCTTTCACTTGGCTCTGGAGAATCTGAAATGAGTTTTCTTTTTCTGGGGCTGAAGGTAGAAGTAAAAGAATACAAAACGTGCAAGAAAGTAGACACTGAAATGATGGTGCTGAGACAGAATAGTTAAGTCCTTCCCAACAACTCCCCAAAATGGACATTTCTGTGCACTTTGTGATGCACTGTCGGTGATAAAGTAACACATGGCTTTGAGAATTGTGTTCTTTACTCTTTCCTCATGGTTGTACTCACAGGATGGAGGTTCACAGGACAGTTTTAGGGTCTGCCTTGAGAGCTGGGAAGGCAAGTGCTGAAACAAGCACTGGAGGCTGCAGTGAAGCAAACTGGTCCCCTTGCCAGAATGGCTGCTTTCACTCAGGGTAAAGTGAGGTGTCACAAGACCTCAGCAGGACTATGGGGGATCCAAGCCATCTTTTAAACACAGTGACCTGAGTGCCTTTCCAGAGTCTTCCTGAATTCAAGTTGTGCTATTTACCTTTACCTACAATCCTGTGATTTATGTATTGCTCTTGCCTTCCCCCTCAATAAATTCACAAAA